>JAIXMO010000040.1:0-303504 GCA_025677825.1 Helicostylum pulchrum
CCAAGACGAGCAGTACAAATCGCACGCTACATTGTTTTATCTTGCTGCAGGACAATTAGAAAAAGTGTCCAGTATTTGGATATCGCAATTTGAACAAGAGGAAAAGACCAAAGACAATATGACGCACGGGGTGAGGTTACAGGCGCTGGTAGAAAAAGTAACTATTTTTCGGAAAGCAATTGATTATGAAGACCATGCACCAGTGTCTGATTCCGGTGAATACGTACTGAAGGACCTTTATCAAAAGTACTGTGAATATGCTGAATTTATGGCTTCACAAGGTCAGTTAGAAGTAGCACTAAAGTACATTAGTTTAACGCCTACGGACTATGCTAGAATAAGTAGTAGAGGGTCATCGGTAGTGCGTGACAGGGTGTTTCATGCTAGTGGTCGTCATAAGGGTCATCAGGAACCACGATTTCCGTTTGAAAAAAAGAATATAAATGAACATACAGACAACAAGAATAAGGTACAGAATAATTATATGGGAGCTAAAAGTCCACAACCATCACAAACAGCGACAGTATATCAACCAACCGCTTGGAATGATCCACCAGCAAGTCCTAAAGTGAATCATAGGATGGTTGCCGGTAATAAAGTAATAAGAGGGTTAAATGGACCACCGCCACCACCTTCTTCCAGTACAACAATAGGTTATTATAGTGCACATCAACAACCGCAACAATTTCAGACAAGAGGTACACCACCGCCGCCAATGAATGCAGTTGCACCTTTAGCTATGAGGCAAACTAAAAATAAATAATAAAAAAAAAAAAGATTTTGCCACATGAAATTGTGTGTTACCAAACCCGGAATAAAAACACGGTAGATCCGTCGTACAAACCAAGTGAACGAGAGATATAAATAGAGTCCAATGTAATAAAGTACTGTGCTTCCACTCTACACTTCCCACTGTTTTGAGGCTAATTTGCGCAGACTTTGGAATTTTTATTTTTATTTTTTTAGTTTTAGTTTGTCCAGATGTTTGAAGCTAATTCGGATTCTTTATATTTCCTGGTACACGGAAGGTGTTTAACCGAAAAGTGATAGATTACGCTTGTTTATTTCGCGTTTGGCTGTTACTTGATTCTCGCCGCATGATTTATTTACTCGTTCAATTTCGTTTTATCCGCATAAAAAAGAAAACTTGCGTGAATCAAATTGGGGTAACAAGTACACCTACGTACAATAACTGACTAACGTATATGTAAATACGAGTATTATGATAGTATAATTACGCCATGATTAGTACAGTGGCTCCTCCCTATTTTATCATCCTTATTTATCACGTCCTTTAAAAAAGTCTTTTTTCGCCTTTTTGTTTGTTTCTTCACTTTCATTTTTTGTTGTTGTTCCCTTTTATGTTTATACACGCTGATACAGTCCTTCTTACATCAATGATCATCCGTAAAGGCACTTTAGTGAAAAGTAACATGTCGTTTTTTAATCGACCGTGCAAATTGAACCAAATATCTTTTCATCGGTGGTAAGTAACAGACTAAAAAGACTTGAAAACTTATCTGCTAAACATTTTTCATGTACCAGAAAACATAAACCTTCTTTATTCAATTTTATAGAGGGTTAACACTACTTATTTCAGAGGTGATAAAGCAAGTTTCTCTTCTAGCAAGAGAAGGAATTATTAAACTTCCAAAACCCCTAAAAGATATGCTAGGCAATCTAATAATGCATTTTCAAATAACAAATGAAGCTGTTGATTTTATACACTCAGGATCACAATCTTCTCTTGGGAGAGCTGATCGTCCCATCCAATACATAAAAGGCGCTCTAATAATTTTTCAGAAAAAAAAACGCCTTCTTTTCACTCTTCGACTCTTCTTATATATGCTACCTATGGATTTAAGAGCTGTGGAGTACATCGAGAAACACTATTCTAATGTCAGTGGTCTTAACTTTTCTCGTGAGTCGAAGTTGCAAAGTTTACAAAGCGCTAAAAGAGAGTTTTATGCTGCGATCGCTTCCATTGCAAACCGTTCTCTAAAAGGAAAGGGAAACGACAAGGATTTAATTTTATGGGCGTTAAAAAACAAAGTTTAGATGTAAGTTTTTTCAAAGTTCTTTTCCGATCATATCCAACTTTGGTCTTACAGTGCTACCTTCTTTGTACTTTGCTTGGCTCGCAAGAGAAATAGTGAAGAGAGTCTTGCTATTGAATAAACCACCCGTTGCTATCAATACTGATGATTCTAGTTGACTTGAGAGGTATTGGACGCCGTGTCCACCCAACGTTATATGCCTGAAACAAGCACCAGCCCAGAGACTAAGAGTAGTCAAAAACCAAAACCAAGCGTTTAATATTTAGTTCTACAAGGAAAGTAGTGCTTGGTGAAGCGCTTGTACTTAAGAAGCGCTTTTATTCGCAGTTCCCCTTCAATAAAAATAACATGCGTAAAACAAGAATGTGAAGTGAAAAAAAGCTTCTCTACTATTGTGCATTTTCGTGTTTTCTAAAAAAAAAGAGTTATTTTCGGTCTTCATAAGAGATGCTCATTTTTGTGAATAATCCTTTGTTATTATAAAAATTCAAAAGGTGGCCAATCTGTATTCAAACATCTAGGCAAATTAGCCTCGCACAAGTGCGCAATTTTTCAGATTGGAAGCACAATAATCGTTGCCCGATCGATTTGGATAGGATAAAGAAGAAAAGAAAACTGATAATTTCAAGGATTTTTTTTTTTACTGTGAGTGCCCTTTTTTTTGCATAATTTTTAAAAATGCTTATTTTTATTTTGTTTTTGGAAGTAAACCTCGACCCAAGTAACAACATATGTCTGTGGTACAGAAAACAGTCGTCTATTCTTTTAAAAAATAAAAAAAGAGCTCCTCTTTTAAAAAAAGACATTGTCGATCAAGATTTTAAGCCAATCGTCTTTTACCAAAAAAAAAAAAAGTAAACCTCTCTCTCTTTTTCAAAAAAAAAAAGAACAAATGGCTTTTTTCGACTTTAGTGAAACTGTACAAATTAGTTCCATTGAATCAAGTGCGACATCGTACCTTTAAAATTAGTTTTATTCAATCAATAAAGGCTGTTATTTAATTATATTTTTCAAAGCCAAGAAAAAAAAAAGCCCTTTTTTTTAAAGAACTTTTTTTTTTTTTTTTTTTTTTTTTGGTTTCTTTCTCTTTATTTTTTTTAAAAAGCACTTCGATTCCTTTTTATTATTTTTAATTTTTGCTAGTAAAACAAGTGATGCCTAGAATTTGTAAATCAGGAACATCTGACCTTGTGGTTGATCAACTAAAAGTACTCGAGGTAAATAGCAAGCAAAGAGGCCCTCGCTTCAAGCCTTCCAGAAGACAAAGTTTACACAGACGAAGACACACAATAGATGCTTGGAACCATTTAGATGAACCCTTGATTCCCTGTCGAAGACTTTCTTCTGATTGCTCAAACTTAAAAAAAAGTGCACAACCACCTCATAAACGAATTTTAGTTACTGGTGGTGCAGGATACATTGGGAGTCATACTTGCCTAGAATTATTAAATAATGGATATGATATAGTGGTAATGGATAATATGGTAAACTCCAACAAAGGTAAAACAAAGAAAGAAAAAAAAAACTGAGTTAATCAAAATTTATTAAAAAACAATATAAACAGAGGCATTATATCGTGTGGAACAATTAGCTGGTAGACCTATTGTATTTATAAAGGGTGATGTTACACATGAATCAGATTTAGAGGATATCTTTCAACATTATCAGTTTTGGGCTGTAATTCATTTTGCAGCAATCAAGGCTGTAGGTGAATCTACTCGAATCCCTTTAGAATACTATCATAACAATTTAACGGGTACATTAAATTTATTGCGTGTCATGAAGCGACATAACATAAAGAACTTGGTGTTTTCTTCAAGTGCCACTGTATACGGTGAACCTGAAATGATGCCAGTCAATGAAACCGCTAGGCTTGGTCCTGTCACAAATCCCTACGGTAAAACTAAATTATTTGCTGAAGAAATCTTGAGAGATCTTTATGCATCCGATCCTGAATGGAACGTTGTCCTGCTAAGGTAAGACTACTTTTTTTGGGTTTATTTATAAAAAGATGTAATGATGTACTTATAAGATAAAGCAGATACTTTAATCCAGTTGGTGCTCATGTATCGGGAATGATTGGGGAACATCCTCATGGTGTACCAAATAATTTATTACCCTATGTCGTGAAAGTATTACAAGGCCATTTACCATTTGTACACGTTTATGGTAATGATTACGATACAGTCGATGGTACAGGTGTCCGAGATTATATTCATGTGTGTGATTTAGCTACGGGACATGTAGCTGCGTTAAAGAAATTAGAAGAAAAGCCTGGATGTAAAGCATACAATTTAGGGACAGGTGCTGGTTATTCTGTCTTGGAAATTATACACGCTATGGAAAGAGCTACACATAAAAAGATACCTTACAAGGTAATTTACTGCATGTTATTTATTATAGAAAAAGGAAAAAATAGTAACAATTTTTATTTTTATTTTATTGTTTTACGAATAGATTGAAGATAGAAGACCTGGAGATGTTGGTACTTGTACTGCAGACGCTTCTTTAGCAAATAGAGAACTGGGTTGGACTCCTTCTTATTCTATGGATGATATGTGTCAAGATATGTGGAGGTGGACGCAAAGAAATCCTAATGGCTACGATGGTGAATTACTTGTTTAATATTCAAAAAACCCGAGGATTTACTATAATAGGAAACCTTGCTTTTTTTTCTTTTTTCTTAATTGACTGTTTTTTTATTGTTCATCTTTTTACTCTCTCTCTCTCTTTCTCTCTATTATATTATATCTTTTTTTCTTTCCTCTCTTTTTTTTCCGCACTAATTACTCTCCTTTTTTTTTCCATAATTTAAACTTAATAATTAACCTTTTTTTATATTTTTAATTACAACATTACTCTTTTTTTTATTTATAATTTACTATTTAACTATTTAATAAAAACATTTTACACCACAACTCATCATCAAAACAATGCCTACTTCATCTGCAGCAGCTGCTAGTCCAGGCAACTCACATAATGTAGTCGGTGTACATTACAAAGTGGGAAAGAAAATCGGTGAAGGAAGTTTTGGTATTATTTATGAAGGTAAAAAACACACACACACACACACTTTTTTGTATACCAATTTACCTAATATTTTCGTAGGTATTAACTTGCTCGATAATCAACCCGTCGCCATCAAGTTTGAACCAAGAAAGAGTGATGCACCTCAATTACGAGACGAATATCGAACTTATAAAATAATGGCTGGATCCAGTAAGAAAAAAAATGACAACCCTCATATTTTAAACGTATTAAAAAGCTAATTCCTTCTTTTATTATTATTAGTCGGTATACCAACAGCCTATTACTTTGGTCAAGAAGGACTACATAATATTCTCGTTATTGATTTATTAGGACCTAGTCTTGAAGATATGTTTGATACTTGTGGTAGACACTTTAGTGTTAAAACAACTGCCATGTTAGCTAAACAAATGGTAAAAAAAAAAGCTATATATAAATGACGTTATTTGAAGCTAACTAAATAATTTTTTTAGTTAACTCGAGTTCAAACTATTCACGAGAAGAATCTCATCTACAGAGATATTAAACCAGATAACTTTTTAATTGGCAAACCTGGTACCGAAACAGAGAACCAGATATTCATTGTCGATTTCGGTATGGCTAAATTATATAGAGATCCAAAGACAAAGCAACATATCCCTTATCGTGAAAGAAAGAGTTTATCTGGTACTGCTCGTTATATGAGTATTAATACGCATTTAGGAAGAGGTAAAAGAATAACATAATTTAAATTTCTTCTTTATTTGTTTACTTATTACTTTCCGATATATAAAAGAACAATCTCGTCGTGATGATCTCGAGTCTTTGGGTCATGTATTTATGTACTTCTTGAGGGGTTCTTTACCTTGGCAAGGATTAAAGGCTGCTACCAATAAACAAAAGTACGAAAAGATTGGTGAAAAGAAGCAAACAACTGCCATTAAAGACCTTTGCGACGGATACCCAGGTAAGGGCAGTTAAAAAAAAAAATCACAATGTATTTTAACACTTTCATTTTCATTGTAGAGGAATTCGGTATATACCTCCAGTATGTACGTAAATTAGGTTTTGAAGAAACTCCTGATTATGACTTCTTACGTGGACTGTTCTCCAAAGCCATTGAAAAGGTGGGTGAACAAGACGACGATGTTTACGATTGGATGTTACTCAACAGTGGCAAAGGCTGGCAGGTAAAAAAAAAAAAGCTAAAAAAAAAAAATATATTTGTATATTTAACTAAAGTATTATTTTTTAGACATTGTCAAAACGTAATGCTCGTCAACATACTACTAATAAAAAGCTTACAGATAACCGTGCTAAAGACCAACCACAACAACAAAACATACAACAGCAACAAAACGTACAGCAGCAACAAAATGTTCAAAGACAAGAACAATATCAAACCAAGAAATCGGCTGGATTTTGGTCAAAGTTATCTTGTGGATTGTGCCACTAAATTTTTTTTTCTTTCTTTCTTTCCCTTCTTTCCTTTTAGCTCACCCAACCCCCCTTCACTTTCCTTAAAAATGTTTCTCTTGTATTTTCATTGTTTTTTTTATAGTTTTTTTTTTTCAAAAGAAGCTTTCTATGAACCACACAGCTTATATAAAAAAATCTTTCAATACAGCTCGCATAAAGTATAATCATGCAAAAATGAATAAAGTTTTATTCATTAAAACAAACAAATAAATAAAATATCCTGTCAAAAAGCATTTACACTTTAAACTTTCTTTAAAACATTAAAAGCCAACGAAAACAAATTTATCACACACAGGAAGTGATAGCAGTTTTATTTTCTTTAAAAAAATGACAGGCACATTTTTTGTCATCTTGGGACCCCTTCTTATTTCCAAAATAAACTTTAAACTAGAAACGATTCATTATAATCCTCTGAAAAAAAAAAAGTCTAACTTTAATTAGTTTTTGACTCAAAAAACTTGATCACTTTTTTCCTCCGAAAGTCCACGCAAAAATATTTGTAATCTATTACCCCTCAGCTGTTGCTCCCCTATACGTGACTTTTTTTTGTTGTAGCGCAGTCAAATTTCAATCTTGTTTTATGCTACAAGAAATAAACAAAAAGTTACCCTCATTAGCCTTTTCGCCTATTCCCGAGCGTGCTTAGACTAGAAAAATCTGAATTTAAACCCTTCTTTTCTTATTACGTCTTATACCCTTTTGGGTTTGTCGGTACCAAAAGCCTTCTTTGTGCCTGGATTTTTTACGTGTATAAGAAAAAAAAAAGTAATGATGCTATATCTAAACATTTTGCTTTATACCAGGGGATACATATTTTAAAACAGTATGTGATTGCATTGTTTATAATATTACATAAAAAAGTGCTTGATCCACGAACGGAAACGGGTATACGCGGCACAATTTACCCGTTACGTTCTTTAGTTTTTTTTTAAGATAACTTGGTACAGAAAGAGGATCTCGGAATCAATTACTCCAGTTTGCTCATGTGCGTGTGCGTGAATCGACTGTGCTGTATTTCAACGCAATGTGAAACAAGATCATAAATGGATTTATTTAAAATTAGTTTTTAGAAGTATTTATCAGATTAAAAGGAGGGTTTTTTGAAAGACAGGTTTAAAAAAGTCAGACAGCTTTTAGTATAAATTGTAAAAGCTTTTAGTCTTCTTTTTTTCTTACATATTTTTTATACTTCTTTTTTAAAAAATAAAAATGAAGACAAGTTTAATTTTATCATTGGCAGCACTGATCTGTGCTACGGTCAACGCACTTGAACTACAACCAACGTTTAGAGAGGGAAACTATAAGCATGTGGCATTTAGTGCATCTGCAGGCGGATCGTCTCATCATACCTGGGTTCTTTCTATTCTCGATGAAGTTGGTCAACGAGGACATAGAGCTTCATACTTGACTACAGTAAGTATACATCTTTTTTTTTTCTTATTTTCTTTTTTTATTAAAATCATATTCTTCTTCCCTTCTTTTTATAGTCAACCGAGACTCGGTTCGGTCGCCCTTACTCAACTGTTGAAACAGTCGATATAGGCTCAATGGTCTTTTATAAAAACAATACAATGATGACTGATTTAGCTGATGGCAAATCTATGATAGATATCTTACCGCAAATGATTTCTTTACTCGCTACCAATTATGAAAGAGGTATATATACACAATCAATTTATCTATCACCAAAAATAAAAATAAAATATTTATTAATTTCTTTTTTTTTAAAAAAAATAGATTACGCTATATTGTTAGATTACTTTAAACGCAATGAAGTAGATTTAGCACTTTGTGATCACTTTATGGAAGTATGTATAGACGCTGCCACAACCTTAAACATCCCATACATCGTGACCTCCTCTTTAGAATTCACTTCCGGTAAGTTTTTTTTAAAAAGAAAAAACATTTATAAAAACTAACTCATCATTATATTACAGAAACTGGTGCTTCTTATATTAACAACCGTATCGACGCTCTTCAACAACCCACCACCGAATTCGAAACCCTCTACTCGCGCTTCCACTCCAAATTCATCTCACAATGGAAACTCCTTTACAAGTTATATCCAGTTGTCACTAAAATCGCTGCGCGCAAGCGAGCCCTTGGCATACCGGCCAAATTTGTGCTACCCGAGGAAACCTGGAAACACTCAATCAAGCTCGTCAACAACGTCTTTGGCTACACGCCTGCGCGAAGCATCGGTCCCATGGCTGAACAAGTCGGCCCCATTATCCCTAAATCGTACACACCCCTCACCGCCAACCTCGAAAGCTACTTGACCTTGCACAGCAAGGTTGCATACATCGGATTTGGCCAAAGTGCCATCCCTACTAAAAAAGACGTCTTATTTGTGCTTACCACGCTACTAGAGAGCCTGGAACGAGGATACATTGACGGGTTTATCTGGTCCATCTTCAATTCCGCCGAAATGTTTCCCGAAACCGTTGTTACGAATTCTGGTATCACTTACGCCGTACATGATATCTTGAACAACAACCACCCAGATATTTTAATGTTGTCGTGGGTTCCCCAAACCGCCATCTTGTTACACCCATCGACTAGTGTGTTTGTATCGCACGGCGGTCTTGGCTCTTGGTACGAATCTATCTATGCTGGAAAGCCCATGCTGATGTTCCCCTTCTTTGGCGACCAGCCCAGTAACTCGTTTACCATTGAACGCCAAGGGTTAGGGTATATATTGAACCGTAAGGCGGATCCTGCGCAAGTATCCAAGTTGTTTATGGAGGTGGCAGATAAAGAGATTATCAAGAACGTAAAACAGATGCAGGCATTGACGCAAATTCATTCAGAGCATGGGATTATGCGTGGTGCAGATGTGGTAGAGGAAGTTCTGTATACGAATAAGGGAGGGCGTCTTCCTCATCGTGTGCCTGCGGGTACGCGTATGTCGTTTATGAAGGCAAATAATATTGACTTGTACCTGATTTTGGTGTTTGGGATTGTAGCTGCTTCAAGTCTAGTGGTTACAGGTGGTTACAAGACTTATCAGCGTATTAAAATGCAAAAGAAGTTGAAGAACCTCTAAAAAAAACCTACCAAAATTATATTCCTCTTATCACCTTATACTTTATTCTTTAAATAAAATATACTTTTTTTTTTAAAAAAAAAAACCCTCTCTTTTTTCTTGTAATATTATTTTGCTGTGTAATTTGTATGAGGCTCTTGTTGCATATATTCGTCATTTACGAATAAAGTAGCTTTTTTTTTTCGTTCATCCCTCAATTTTTTTTTCCTTGATATCGAATCAAACTACTCTGTACCAAACACATGGTCATGATGTTACTATACCCTTTTTTCTCATAATGTATTTTTTTCGTGTTTTATATCTCACCTGCATTTTTAAACAAAGATCCCATGTTTTAGAAACACCTACACTATCATTTCAAAAGCTCAACATGTATCGCAAATAATTTGAGTCAGTTATTCTGATACTATCTTTAGCACACATACACGTAAACAAAGAGCGATCTACTGTACAAGTGCATAACCTACTTCAATTTATGTTTCAGGTCTTTTTTTTATCAACTGATAAAATAAAAAAATAAAAAAAAGTCAAAGCGGTTTATTATAGAGTCTCCTACTTGGAAATATGTTAAAATACATAAAACAGCTGCATAAAGACTTTTTTATGATCTATGGTAAATGAAAAAAAAAAAAACTAGACACAAAGTCGTTTTACTGTGTAAACTATAAACGGTTAGTAACTCGCTCATTTTTTTAGCTGTTGTTTTCGAGGGGGTTTATACATGTTGATCAATCACGAACTGCTTAATAGACCGTCCTTTCTTTTTTCTGAATTCTTGGTACGAAAAAAAAAAAAAAAAAGTCTGGACCCAACTTTAATTGTACAGAAAAAATATTTCGAGAAAAGTGACAATAAAAAGGTTAAAAGCATATACTCTCCTTTTATAGTACAATGAAACCGTATAAATAAAATTCAATCCAACAAAATTGGTTTATTTAAATAGCTGGTGCTATTTATACAAAACTTAATGAACTCGACGTTCTATAAATGTGAATCGAATAACATGTAGGGTACAAGAAAAACGGTTATGCATATTACTCAGTCCCTAAGAGGATTTTTTTTTTGTATATATAAAGAGGGGTTAAAACAATTTTTTTTTTTTTACATATATCCTTCATCCCAAAAAGAAAAAGAAAAAAATGTATCTTGCAAAACTTAGTATCCGTGCCATTGTCTTTTTAGGCCTTGCTCAAAACTTATTCGCTGCTCCCGCCAACAAGAAACTCAACAAATGTACCAGCGGCACCACCCTGTTCAAAGACGGGCTCGGAGACTGGGCCGAGGAATCTGGCTCTACTTCGTCCTGGAAGATTACCGACAGTGGTCTCCAACTAGTTCTTGACGCTCCTGAAGATATCATCAGAAAAACCAATGCTTCAGACTCTGGTATGTAACATATATTTTATTTTTTATTTTCTCACTCGTGAAACTAAACTTTTAAAAAACGTTAGATAACCCATATAATGAATACTCTGCTCCACACTCTCCCAATTTCGTCGCATCTCAATTATTGCAGTACGGAAAAGTCACGTACAATTTAAAGACATCCGGTATTCCTGGAGCTGTTACTGCTGCCATCTTGATTGTTCCTGGAGGCGGTGACGAAATTGATTTTGAGATGCTCGGTGGCGATCGAAGAAAAATCCAAACCAATTACTTTTACGGCGGAGAAATTGTATACGGTATTAACGGTGGGAATACCGATAGTGTAGATACATCGAGTGGATTTCACAGTTACACTATTGACTGGAGCCCTGAGAGAATTCAATGGTCGGTAGATGGTAAAGTAATTCGTACTACCAAAAAGTCCCAGACTTGTAAGGGTACAGTTTGTAAATATCCTACTCATCCTACGTAAGTAATTTTTTTTTGTAACTGTAAAATGATGCTAATATGTATTTGCTGGTAGTTCTGTTCAAGTTGGTCTTTGGGATTCTAGTAACCCTTCTAGTACTGCTGAATGGGCTAAAGGACCTATCAATGTAAGTTCTTTGTGAATTTTTTTTTTAAAAAAATAAATATGACAGCTAAATATAATTTTTTTTAATATAGTGGAAGAAGGATCAGAAGGTTACTGCTATTATTAAATCTGTTTCGATTGAATGCAATTCAGAGTACAACGAAATAGTTTAAGATAATTTTTCCCTTAATAAATGTAATTGTAAAAAAAAACCACAATAAATGTAGTTATACACGCGCGTATTATCATGTTTAGTTTTTTTGTATTTAAATACCTGTTTTTACACGTGTCTTCTTGTTATTATTTTATATTTTTGATAAACTTGACTTATTTATCTTGCATAATAATAATGGGAAAAAAAGGGAGGGGGGAGAAAGAAAATGCTTCTTCTAACGTCAATTTGCCGGTTTTATCGATGTATTATATATTGATGTACTCCTTGTTTTCGTTCTAGTTTTCGTTGGTTTCTTTATTTTTCTATATGTATATATACCAGGAATAATTTTGGATATTTCGGTACCCCGTTATATACAGTAGCTAGTTACCTAAAGACAGAATATTTTCTTGGAAACACTTGCCCATATGCAAATACAATTTGTTGATATCTGATTATTTTTTCCTACCCTGTATTATTGATCTTGGTTCCACTGAGGAACTCAATCCAGATTGGGAGGGATGTTGTTAACCTTTAAAAGGGCATCATCCTAGTTGCATCTATTGTTTCGACAACATTTACTCCGGATCCAAGCAAACAAGCTGATTTATTATATGAGGTATACGTTATTTGGACTGCCGATCAAGTCAGCACTATATTATCGGAAGTCATAAATGTGTTTTTATAGTCTTCTTCAAATAATACTTGCAAATGACGAACAATTGTTTCTAGTTGTAAAGCTGGATATCATGATTTAAAATGAAATTGAAAGACGGTCTAAAGCTAGATTGATATACGCTACTTCTTATAGAGGCGGTTATCAGCTTTAATTCAAAGGTAAATTATATCCGAGATACTTCCTTGTTACAGTCTTGAGAATCAATCTTGATTAAGGTAAACACACATTTACGGGCCTCGCTTTCTAACCATTTCTTGAATGTCAGCTCGCTTATGTATGAAACGTTGCCTAAAAAAAGACAATAACCATGCGTGTACAGTAGTAGACTTGCTTATAGAAAAAAAAAAAGTATTTTTATATTGAACGTTACACATTTCTTTTTTTTTATAAATTAACAAAAAGGTTAGTTGGTCTGCTAAAATCATATGCTTGTGAGCACGAAAAACTTAAAATATGGTATGATTATTATACTCTCACGTCAAGTATACATTTGCATACAAAAGGTCGATTATAGCCCATATATTTCTTGATATAACATGTACTTTATTTTATTGTATAGAGTTTTTTTTTAAAAAAAAGTAAAAAAAAGATATAATTGCATTAATTTGAAGAGTGTATGAGTGGGTCTTTCCAGGGAGTGTGGATGGGAACTTTTGGCAGGATACTTTGATGGTTATCGATCATGTTTGATAGGGTAGGTAAATGAACGACATTATCCTCTTGGTGGTGGTTGTGGTTGTGGTGATGGGGTGATGTGATGTTGGGCGAGGAAGAAGAGGACTCCGCTATTGCGGAATCAATAAGATCCAATGATTGGGTTGGAGGATCAGTTAATAGGGTAGTAGTAGTAGTAGTAGTAGTAGTAGGCACGGAATTTTTATAAGATTTCATCGCTTCCTCGTACTCTTCCATTTCCTTTTTAAACGTATCATAGTAAACCTTGAAATAATGGAATATTGTAAGAAATAAGTTAATAATGATAATATCATGTAAATTACCTGTTTCTCTTCTTTAGGTAAACCCTTCCATTTTAGACCTAAAAGCTTTGTAACATCACCAATATTTTCCTCTGGGTTTTCATCCTTTATTTTATCACGTTGAAGTCGACAAAATAAGAAAAATACGTTACCAGGGCCTTTTGGTGCATTAGGATCCTTCTTCTTTTTTGGAGGTTTAATGACGGTTGTATTATTGTTTGCTTGAAATTGTTGCTTGTTATGCTTATAATGTTGATTTGAAAAGTGATTCTAATATTATACTAGAGTTATTACCACGTGTAAATAATCCAATATATAACAATAAACGGTTTTATTTTTTATTTATTTTTACCTTATCCATCAAGTCATTATGCAATAATAGATCAGAACCAGTATCAGAGTCACTATTAGTACCACCACTATTATCAAAACCTTTATCGATTCTCTCTAATAATAAACTAAGTTTTTAAAAAAAAATGTTATTCTTCTATTATTCTATTATTTATTATTCTTCTTTTTCGTTACTTTACGTTCTTTCCAGTCGAAGGCGCTTAATACTTTTTTGAGCTCGAAGTAATTTTTCTTGAAGAAAATCATTTTCCTAAGTGCACACAAACAATAAATAAAAAAAAACTTTTCTTTTTTTTTAAAATAAAGAAAAGACGTACCTCTTCTACAGTTCTATATCTCTTTTTTAAATCATCAAGCTTGATTTTATTCTTAATATCTGTAAAAAATTCATTTTAATATATTTTGTTTTTTGTTACTGTAAAAAAAAAAAAAAAAAAAAGTTGCCCCCGTACCTTCAGTCATTTTATATTTTAAAAAAATAAAATTTTATACAAAGGAAGAAGAAAAAAGGAAAGTGATTTTTTTTTATTCGTTCCCTCTTTTTTTTTTAAAAAAAAAGATATTGTTATGAAGCAGTCAAAAGGGCCTTATTCATCCGAAAATAAAAAATAAAAATACACACACGAAACGATCAATATCAAATATTTTTATTTTATTCAAAAGGCGAAATAATTTTTTATTTTAATCTACGCTTAACCAAAAATTTAAAGCTTCTTTTCTTCAACTTCTTCCTCATCGTCACTTTCATCATCACCTTCAGGCTGTTACATATAAAGAAAGTTGAGCATATTAGTATTCCAAACACACACATATAAAAATATAGTAAAAAAAGAAAAAAAAAACTTTACCAAGTTATCCATATTAGGTAATCCACCACCAGCAGCACCAGCTTGAGCCATCAAGCTTTGGAAGTCTAATCCACCCATGGGATCAGCGGGTTGTTGACCCTCCTCCTCTTCTTCATCCTCATCTACCCACTTTTGGAAATCAACCTTTAAAAAGTTAAGCTTACCACCCTTTTGGAGTTTAGGCCAGTAACCATCTTCCTTCTTATAAATAGCCATTGTTAAGTTACGAGCTGTTAAGTGTTGCTTGGATTTCTATTAAAAAAAATATATATATTAAAATTCTCCGTTAAAATAAATAAATAAAAGAAAAAACTTACCTCAACATCAACGTTGCCGTAGAACTCGATTTCGGCTTCATATTGGTTTTGTTCCTTTTCACCGGTACCCTTGAAGGTAAACTTGGTTTCGGTCAAATCAATTTTATGGTCCTATATTATTATATAAGTACTACTTTTTCCAATAGCAACAACAGAGAGAAAAAAAAAAACTTTTTTAAGGAAAAAACCTGTTATTACCTTAATATCAGAAATCTCAACTGTCAAGTAAATGACATCATTTATTTGGGCCCAGAGTACAGTAGGATGGAAAGGCATTTGTGTGTGTGTGTATATAAAAAAAAGTACAGGAAACAAAAAGGATTTTTTTTTAAAAAAGAACGCGTTTTACTTTAGAGAAAATATCGGATATTCAAAACCTTCTCGATGACGCATTTTTGTGGGCCACCGGGTCTATTCCTTCTTTCGTTTTCCATTCCAATCTTTTTCGCCTTGGGGCAAAAAAAAAAGTAGTCGCTCTTATGCGACTTTTTGTTTCAAATAAAAAAGAACAATAAAACCACCTCGTTTTTTTTTTGGGGAAATTAAAAGTTTCTTTTGTTCTACATACAATAATCAAAGATATAATTATATCTCTAAATTTATCAACTCATTTCATGATATAAAAAAATAAGTTAAACTGCTGCGATCGGCAAACCAATCGAGCAATCGTCGGCAAGAAGTTGTTCTTCTAATTACGCCACTTTATCGGAGGAGTTACTATTTTAATGCTTTTGAAGCAAGTCTATTTCTACGGAAATATGGTAGTTATGCCAACAGATACCTTCTTTTTTTTTAAGTTTTTCCGGTGATCACTATAATTTAAAGATTGCTTAGCAACAAAAGCCTATACAGATATCACACGCTTGAAACCCTCAATAAAGTATACAGGTGACACCATCATAAAGATTTTTTAAAAAAAGCTAAGCAACCGTAAAAAAGGACTATTACGCTAATAAACCTGATACAGGAAAACACATCTTTTTACATGTGTGTTTCCTGCAAAAAAAAAAAAAAAAAATCGATTGAATACCCCTCTCTTTAACATAAAAAGCTCTTTACAGCATTTTGGTCTTAATTGGTACGGTTGGGGGGTTTTTTTTTGCGCAAAATTACATAAAAAAAATATGATTAGCTAAACCTGTACGAAACAAAATAGTAAATAGACGCCCTATTTTATCGCAGGCATTCATATCATTTTTTTTCAACAGGTGTCTTTTTTTTTTTCTCTTCTTCACTTATTACTTTTGCTTTTTGTTTCTATGTTTTCGTTTTTGCTCGTTTTTTGTTTTTGTACGAACCGATACGGCTCTTCTTAGAGTAAACGGTCATCTTTAAAGGTAAGTGAAAAAAGTAATATGACACACATTTTTTTTAATCGACTGTGCAAATAGAACCGTGTATCCAGAATTTCCCCAGGTTTTTACAGTATTTTTTTTAACTTCTGGGTTCTGACTTGATCGCAAAAGGCGCAACAGGAAACTCATCCGCTATCAAAGATCATTACTTCGACTCTGGCCAATGATACATATGATTATAATGTTGCAGACAGTAAATGGATGTCTAACGGTTGTCGATCAGATTTAGTTTCAGAACCGAAATCTCTATCTATCCCCCGTTGTCATTGAATTTCAAAAATCAATGAATAATATTTTTATGAAACGTGCCATTCAGTACGCTTTGCAAGTTTGGCCTAGTTTGCCATAGTTCTCTGCAGGGAAAGACTGTTGTCCAGTCTAATCCTACTGATCCCATATGCTCACCAATGCTACCAGATTGATTCCATTATATTGATTATTTCGTATGAGTAGCTTGTCCAGCGACATTAAATCATTGACAGAACCGAGCCACATCCTTGGATGTCGATCCTGCCTCTACTTTCACTACTGTCCCCAGTACCATATCTTCTGAAGTTTTACCTTCTCCCTCAAATAATGTATCTTTATATCAAAGAGGTATGACGTTTGTTTTGCAGTTCAAGGCAGCCAGAATTAAACAAGGAAAGAAACGTATGGACTGGAAATCATGTATGAAAGAAAGGCACAAAAATGGTTTACTCTTAAATTATAAATAAATACCAATGCCTTAAAAGAAATAAATGTCGTTTTTTTTCTTATAACTTCTCTTTGCTAAGGCACTTAATAAAGTATCTCGCATAATGAGAAACAAAGCCTTCAAAGCCATTTAAATATAAACTATGGCTTTATGAATGGCCGTATTATCTATAACCAGGTAACGGCCCTTCACCATCGTATCCATAACACTACTCAAAAATTCAGGAAAATTCTCTCTACGCGTGCCAACTCTACCTCAACGACTCCAGCTTCACTGTCTCCAACCGTACCAATTAAGACTAAAATCTTGTATTCATATGCCAAGTACGCGAAAAAAAAAAAGGTTTTCGTTTTTAACCCCAGCTTAACAAGAAAAAAAGACGGTGCGGTTTAGTACTTCGAACAAGCGAAAAGCAGTCCTATTCGGGCCCTCACTACTCTTAATAACGTTTTGGCTACCAAACAATGAGATCCTTCTTTTAAAACGATAATATGGGTACGTACATACCATCCATCCAATATCGACATATCAATGCAATGTATTAATCCATCCTCCCTTTTTATTGAATAGCTGTCGGCAAGAATAAGTAAGCAATCGTTGGCAAAAAAAGAAAAATATATACATTTTTTTTTAAAAAAAAATATTACTCGAATGGAACATTCTCATTGACCTTCAACTTTGTATTTTATTAGGCGTCTTTCAAAGGGAAAGAAGGGTTTGAAGAAGAAGGTGTAAGTAAAAACCTCTTTTGCTTTTTAATTTTACTTTACGAGAGAGAGCGAGAAACAGATAAGAAAGAGAATCGATAAAGAGGAAAAAAACAGAACTTTTTTTTTTGAAGACTACTTGATCGAAAAAGTTACTTTATGGATCGCGGTTTTTATCAGTTCAACTTTTTTTTATTTATTCTGTAACAACAATTCAATCCAACATGAACAACAACTTGATATATATATTTTTTCTCTCGCTCTCGTTCTATAAAAATACTTTTTTTCATGTAACTTACACGCTTTTTTTAAACTTAGCGTTGACCCCTTCACCCGTAAGGATTGGTATGATATCAAGGCTCCTTCCATGTTCGATGTCCGTCAAGTCGGTAAGACTCTTGTCAACCGTACTCAAGGTCTCCGTAACGCCAACGACTCTCTCCTCGGTCGTGTTGTTGAGATGTCTCTCGGTGATTTATCCAAGGATGAGTCTCGTTCTTTCCGTAAGATCCAATTGAAGGTTGATGAAATCCAAGGTAAGAACTGTCTTACCAATTTCTACCGTATGGACATGACCACCGATAAGCTCCGTTCCATGGTCAAGAAGTGGCAATCTTTGATTGAGGCTTTTGTTGATATCAAGACTACCGATGGTTATCTTGTTCGTCTCTTCACTGTCTCCTTCACTTCTCGTCGTCGTAACCAAATCAAGAAGACCACCTATGCTCAAGCTGCTCAAATCCGTCAAATCCGTAAGAAGATGTTCGAGATCATGACTGAAGAAGCTGTTGCTTGTGATCTTAAGGAACTTGTTGCCAAGGTTACCTCTTCCGCCTCTGCCTCTGCTCAAGATGCTATCGCTGTCCGCATCGAAAAGGCTTGTCAAGGTATCTATCCTCTCCAAAACACTTACACCCGTAAGGTCAAGATCCTCAAGGCTCCCAAGTTCGATGTCTCTGCTCTTTTGGCTCTTCACGGTGGTGCTAATGCCGCTGGTGATGATACTGGTGCTAAGGCCTCCAAGGATTTCGTTGAACCCGCTATCCAAGCTTCCGTCTAAACCGAATATATTTTACATATTTAAAAAAAATAAAATAGTTAAATGTCGCTTGCTTCCTTGCCCCATTTTTAAAAAACAAATTCTTTATGTGTATTATTTTGGTATTATTCTTAAAAGAGTTGGTGTAATAGGAAAGGATGTAAGAAACCAAATAATACTTGGTATATAATCACTCCATTCATTATGTAAACGATTGGTTTTACAAATCTAGGTATAAGAGTAAATAAGAGAGACCAATAATGTGCAATGTTCACTTACTTTAGTTCTAATCTATCAGGATTCTTTCCCAGTGTTACCAAATAAATAATCATAAATAATGCAGGTATATCTTGCATTAATACAATAGGCGAAACATGATGGTGCGTCCAACCTATCATTATATCCTTCACATACACAATAACGCTAGGCACATAATAAGGTAATAAAGATGTCAAGAATACTAACCAAGATAATCTATAGTAATACATATTTCGAATTTTTGGTAAATCAGATCTAGCTGCCACATGAGCAACAGCCGTCATAAATAACCAAATAATAAAATACACGGAGAATATCACAGAAGATGGTACAAACCCGATTAAAGCTATCGCCAGAGTCATATGAACTACCATTGGTTTTATACTTGCATTTTGAGTTCGTACTTGCATAGGAAACAAGCGTAGAGGTATTGCCAATACTGTAACGATAGTAGATACAGCTAGCCAAATAATCAATGTTAATCCGATACTCAATGAAAATGTAAATAATAATAAGCCGGTCATCATCCAATCATCCGATCCGAACAAGATACTTTCTGAAGGATAGTAGAATTGAACCCCACTAGCAATTAAAAGTAGCCCAACTAGTTGAAGAAGAGGTCCCTTTAAGCATTGAGATAAAGCAATTTCAAATCGAATGAATTCACCTAAAGAAAAGAAAAAAATAAAATTAAACGTTTTTTGAAATAAATGATAATAATTTCCACTTTACGTTTTCCATTGATAGTATAAGTGTATAATTGAGATAAGAGCACAACAAAGGAAATTGCCCAAAAAAACAATACCATAATACTACCATACCGAAGTACACAACGACCTAAAGTAGCGTACCAATCAACCTTTATAGATATATCCAGTACTTCATTATCCATAAAAAATCGTAACTGTAGTCCCTTTCGATCAAGCTCTTGATGAAACGTAATTCGATCCGAGACGCCGATCTCAAGTCCTCTAAAGTACTTTACTTCACTATCACCAATCGATTGCTGCATCATTGGCTTAAATAAACTTTTCTCGGTCCCATTAATTAAGTCAATTTTGATATCAAATGCAAAAAGTGAGTTCCGAATAAAAGGAAAACTGTGTACTGGATGTTCTTTGTCGATATGAATACTAATACCACCATAGCCAATATCTATCAAAACTAGTATAAATAATAATAATAATAATAAAATACTCCTTTTTATATACGTTACCCCAAACGTGATATGGATGTACAACTGGTTTATCAGATACACTACGTCCTATTAAAAACACCTCATTATCACCATCCAAAATCTTTTCTCCACCATGATCAATAACACCAATATACTTGAACCCATTATTGACAACTTGTAGTAATCGATAGGGGTTCGACCCAACAAGATTTTCGGCAGTACCTGAAGGTACCAAAGTAACCTTGGGTTTAATATAACTACACTCAAGCCTTTCCAAGCCATCACACCCAACAATCGACCAACGCATATCAAATTGTGGTTGAATATTTGTTGTTAGTTCCAATTTTTCAGACGCAGCAGCAGCAACAAGAGTGATAGAAGAAGACACCTGTTTACTACTAAACCCAAGTCTAATATACGACCGAACTCCTCGATTGACGAGTTTACTTACATCAACTTTTTGAATTTGTTGTCCAATTCGCATCCCCTGCAATAAGTGATACTCAAACACGCGCATGCGCTCCTCTACCGTATTATCACCATTCACCACATCCAACAAGGTACTTGACAACACTTGAATAAACTGCTTGCACCATAAAATCGCCATATGGTCACATCCGGTCCAAACCCCCGGTATAGACGTAGTGTAGGTTGTAAACCCGTTGGTCTTTGGCACAACTTTATCCACCACCACACCATCGGAATGAATAATATTATCCAACGACCCGCCCGCAATTGAAATTAGCACAGTGTCTTTTAACTGACGTTGATGCGTCTTCCAATAGGTTTTTATATCTTTGTAGGCTCTGTAAATACCAGTATCTAATAAAAGCGGTGCGGATAAATGAGGTGTGGCGATGGTAACAATGGTTCGGATACTGTAAGGGGTATAATTGGGTTGCATAAACATGGCTCGAGCAACAATACCGCCCATCGAGTGTCCAATAATCATGACAGGTACGGGGCGTGGGTACATGGCTTGAATTCGTTTAATTACTGCGTTAAGGTATACTGCTTGATCTATCAAATTTTGTCCGTTCAATGCAGATAATTCTTCATTCAGGTCAACTTTATTCAACAACAAAACATAAGTTCTCCCGTTAAACTTTTTTTTATATATATACGTGTATTATTACCTGTAAAGAAATCAATGTTTTTTCTTTGTTCTGGATTTTGATGATACAATTGAGTGGTTGTAGAGGCTAGTGATCTTATTTGTCCGTAACTACCAGCTTGCCCCGGAATAAATAACGCGGGTGTACCATAGAGCTACGTTAAAAATAATAATAAGTAAACCCTTTTTTTTATGGCAGTATACGTTTTTTTTTACCGTATCACTATCACGATAACCATCGCGATAAATATAAAGTTTATACTTTAAACTGAATGTTGACACGACATTATCAATCTCAATATACTTTGGGTACGAAAAAGTCATGTCACAATTCTGAATATTGTTTCGTTGTAAAGGAGAGATGAAAGACTTTGTACTTTGAAAAAAGTATGCGTCAAACAACGTGAATAGTTCAACTAGTGTTAGTGCTATAATAAACCATACAAGTATCCTAGAGTTGGAACCTGCATAAAGTCTAGTTAAACCCAACATAAATAAAAAAAAGAAAAGAAGCAAAAAATATATTTATAATTCAAAAAAAGTCTATTTTATTTTTATTGATTCTAATTGTGGGAGTTTTTTTTTGTGTTTTTTGAAAGAGAAAGATGCAAAAATGAAGATATAAAACATAAACGAACACATTTGATGGTGGAATATGGCAACATGATTAAACGTAAGAAAAAGGGAGGGGAAGGGATAAATGATATAAAAAAAGAAATAAATAAGGTAAAAGGTTAAAAAACGATAAAACGAAATTAATCGCTATCAGTATCAGGTTCCTTAACACCACCTTCGATTAACCACTTGAGATGACGAGCACGGTGACGTTCTTCTGATAACTTGATATCATTTCTGGTCTTCTTCTTTTTCTTGGAGATCTTTGCGTTTACCTTTTCTTCATCAATGATGGTTTCATCTTGAACAGAGGTGATACCATCTCTATAAAGCTTACCACCGATCAACTTCCAACTTTCAGGACACAATGCGTCCACAAATTCATTGGAATGAGAAATCATGACAACAGCACCTTCCCACTTTTTGATAGCAGTAGCAAGACCACCGAGAGCTTCACGATCCAAGAAATTAGTAGGTTCATCAAGCACTAACATATGACAATTGTTCCACATAGCAGCGGCAATCACAACCTTAACCTTTTGACCACCGGAGAGTGCACTCATCTTTGTGAATTGAGCAATATCAGGATCAAGACCAATATCATTGAAATGTTGACGAATTTGAGGAATACTTAAATCACGGTAAAGCAAACCTTCACGAGAAGCTTCCTTATCATCGAATTGTTGAACAATCTTTGCGAAACCAAGTTCAAGCAACTTTTCACGAGTAAACCAGGTGTTGTGTTTATGAATCATGTTTCTCCACTTGATCTCATATTGGAAAGTCTTCTTGAATTTAGTACGACCCAAGAGGGCTTCAATTTGACGAGGTGTTCCATTGACTGTGATCATCTTATCCATTTGTGCAAGCTCATCGGCACTCCATTGACGGGAAGACTTTTCGGCAACTTCCTTATCTTCACCAGTAGAGTAACGCCATTGTAAGTAATCAGTAGGAGTCTTTTCAAGATGTTGGTTTAAATGATGGAAAGCATGTTGGGCAACATAACCGATACGGAGAGCAGGATGACGCCAGACAGTACCAGTTTGAGGAACAGTCTCACCAGTTAAAAGCTTAATCATAGTAGACTTACCAGCACCATTGGGTCCAACAACGGCAACACGAGAGGAGAGAGACAAATAAGCGGTGGCGTCGTAAAGAGAGGGAGTCTTGTTACCAGGATAAGTGAAAGTACAATCATTGATCTTGAGAATAGCCTTTGTATTGGAACGAACACCTTGTAAGACGGAAGGCTTGGGGAAAGTGAACTCAATAGTAGAAGCATCAAGATGATAATAAGTACGAGCAGGAGGATAGACAGCAACGAAGTCAGACAAGTTACCGTGATACAAACGAAGCTTTCTTCCTTCATAATGAAGAATTTGAGTACAAACATTATCCAAGAAACCGGAGTCGTGAGAAACAATAAGACAAGTAACTTGAGATTGAGCGTTCAAATAGTCTTCTAACCACTTGATGTTGGTAGTATCCAAATGATTAGTAGGTTCATCCAACAATAAAATATCAGCCTTGGAAAGAATAGCACGAGCAAGTTCAAGCTTCATCTTCCAACCACCAGATAAAGAAGAAACGGGCATTTCAAGACGAGCATCATCAAAACCAACATCACGGAGAGATTTTTCAATTTCATCACGAGGTAAGTCAGCTAAGAGAGAATCGGCAGAAACGTAATCAACAATATGAAGAGCGGGATCGGCAGCTTGAGAGTTGTAATCGACAAGAGCAGTACGGACTTCATCTTGAGAGGGGAAACCTTCAACCTTACCACTATGAATAGCGTTCATCAAAGTAGATTTACCAGCACCATTTTGACCACAAAGACCATAACGTTGACCACGATGCAACTTCAATCTGGTATGACTTAAAAGAAGACGAGTACCATAAGCAAGAGAGAAATCATCAACACGACAGATCTCTTCACCTTCTTGCTCATCAATAGCAGCATCATCTCCACCCTTATTACGACTCTTGTAAAGAGTATGGATTTCCTCATACACACCGTCAATAATAGCAGGGATATCAGACTTTACAATGAATGCCTTGAGATAAGCGGAGATAAGTTCAACCCATTTCTCCTTAACAAAGAAATCTTGACGGGTGAAATCGGCAATAATAGTAGCAATATAAGTAACATAGGGGTCAAAGAAGGAGTCAACGAAACCTTGGATCTTGGTACAAGCGGTCTTAACGGCCTTGGTACATTCTTCAACGGAGACCTCAGTCAAGTTACCATCAGCATCAGACTTGACACTATGACCACCAGATTCGATCAAAGTTTGCTTGGCCTTGTTAGCCAAAACACGGATTTCAGGGAAAGCAGCAGTTTCAGCTTGACGCTCAATACCAGGGAACAATTGAGGCAAAAATTGATGAGCGGTACGAGGATCACGCACGAGCTTACATAAATTGTCAGTGATAACAACAGTTTGACGCAAGACGGTAGTAGAACGTTCGTTTAAAGCTCTAGTCAAGAGAGGGACCATGATAGCAAGAGTAGGGCCATTGACTTCAGCAACAAAAGTAGTTTGGGCAAGCTTTTCAATTGTCTCAGGTACACGGGTGGGGTTACCCATACACAAGACAAGATCCTTTAAATGTTTATAAATGTCGGGGTTACCACCAACGGAACAAATCTTCAACATGGCCTTTTCAGCAGCAGCGGCAACTTCTTTCTTGGTATCAGCAAGACAATCAGAAACAGCGGGGATAATTTCAGGCAAACATTCACCAATTTGTTCAGGAGCTCTATCGGTGAAACGTTCCAACAGCTTTAAGGCACCAATCTTTGTTTGCCACTTCTTACTGTTACCATTACCGTAACCCATACCAATCAACAAGACGGGTAAAAGAGACTTTGTAGCTTCGGCAGGAATTGAATCAACCAAAGTGCGAGAAGCAACTTGGGCAGCTTCTTGAACAACAGCACCCTTATCAGCATAAAGATCAAGGAAGGAATCAAGGTGCTTTAATAAGAGAGGTTCAATTTCATGACCCAATACCTCTTGCAAAGCATTGAACCCGATAAGTCCTCCTTCACGCTCTAAACCAGACTTCTTGTTCTTGATAGATCCAGAAAGCTTATCAAGAATCTTGCATGTCTTGATCATAATCATACCTTGAGATTGAATCGTCTTGGCGAGATCTTGAGCTGCCTTTTCAACCTCTTCAGAAGTAGGAGCAGTGTTAATCTTGGCAAGGAGATCAGTAACCATTGTTACTTGTTCATTGGTTGCAGAAACCATCATCTAAGTTCTGTTCCTTGGAAAAAAAGATAAGAGGAAACAAAAAGGATGGATAAAACAAGATAGTATAAATAGATGTTTTTAAAAAAAATTTGCTTGGTTAAAACTCAGTACATGATTTCACCTGAAATCTCTTTCCTATTGATCAGGCAGTCACTTTTTTTTTTTCTTTTTTTCTTAAAAAAAGAAATATATTTTTTTCCCTTTTTTCAGCACCCAATTCATAGCAGCATGAATTTACTGCTGTCAACTGCTTACTTTTAAGAACATCATTTTAAACCATACAAGTTGTGGCATGTAAAAATCGCTTACGGCTATTGGAATTCTTTTAGTTGAGTGTCAATATACAACGTAGTACAAACGTTGCTTGTGTAATTACTGTTTCTTTCAGGTACTGAAATTTGGGACTGTTTGAACGCTTATAAAATAAAAGCCGGTTAAATTACATTTTCATTTTCGATAATATTACAACATTTATGAATGAGATTGGTGCATTATCTTTTAACGTTTAATTGTTATTTCAAATAGAACCAGAACGGAGCCAAACAGATATTCAAAAAGGGGGGCTCCTCCGCTTAACAAGCGTCAATATACTCTATTAGCTGACGAACATTTAAATTTTTTTTTTAATATATCGAAAACTGGTTAGGGTCTGCTATTAGATCCAAAATAACCGAAAAGAAGCCTCCAGGAAAAGCTGGCTACGGGAAATAAAAACAGTGAAGGTGATCGTATTTACCGATTATAAAACACAACAAGAGTAAAATAGCACTGGAAGATCTTTTAGTCTGTAAAAGTCATTAAATCTAATCTAAGTGTAACAATCATAATCACAATAGTGTAGCCACTATTGAAATTAGTATGAATAACAAACGAGAGTTTTGCAATCCCTTTTACCGGGATTAATTTTACAATTAAGAATAAGAAATAAACGTTATCACACTTTTAATCTTATTCGATCTATTTTATTAATTTTTCTGTGTCAAATCTAAAAGTATGGGCAAAAAAAAAACAAGTGAAATGGCAAGAGTTTGTTGTCAAGAATTTTGATGATTTAATATCCCTTATGCATATATTGAAAAACAGAGATTCCGTAAAATACTGTAAGTCTGGAAGCATGCAGGGTGATGCTCCTTCGTGAGCGTAGCAATCGAAAAAAAAAGCAGTTATTTGATTAACTACATCACATGAGCAAATATAGACTGTATTTTATCATAAAATTAATCTTTTTTTTTATCATCAGTAATCATTTTTCTTTTCTCTTTTACTGTATCTACCAGTAAGTACTATTTTTTTCGTATGTACATCCTTATATCTTATATTGATTACTCCGCTTTTTCCTAGCTTTTGTTTTCTTTTTTTATGTCCGTACAAAAGGATAATGTTCTTCTGCGCTCAAATATGGCTCACACAACTGTGATAGCGTATAGATATCGAGCTGCCTTTTTTTTTTTTTTAAAAAAAAAAAAAAGATTTATAAAGGCAAGTAAAAAGTGACATACCGATCTCTCTCTTTTATGAGCGTGTAGGTAGAACGCGTATCAAGAAAATCGTCAACAAGTACTACAAAGAGTTCAACGTCTTCTCTTTCGTACCAACAATATCTAAAACCAAACGATTTTTTAATTTTTAAAAAAACTACGACAACATCAAATCGAAGTGGCAATTGAAGTCAGGAAGATGTGTAAAAGACATAATGTATCATAAAGTCAAAGATTTTAAAGTCGAACAGTAAGTGAAAAACTAAAAAGATGGAAAATAAAATCATTAATCTTAGTTTTTCCAACATAGTCCTGCACACTCGTTCATTTTAATATTGAAGACGAGGAGCGGGTAGACGTATTTACTGAAGCCGAAATCGAAACCTGTGAAAGCAATGAATTTTATGACGATTTACCTACAAATATATTTAAAATGATGAGTAAATTGGATAATAAAGTAAGCATATTTAAAAAGTTGGGTTTTTGAATGTGTAAATATTAATCCAATTACGTTTTATATTGTTGTTTAGAAAAAATTCACAGAAATATACGACACGTATAAAGACTTCAAGTAGATAGACATGAAGAACCTGAACTATTTTGGGTACAACAAGGTATCCTCGTTTACATCAATTTATTTTATAGTTGTGGTAAGATAGACGAGGGTACCGAACAAGATTTACTCGATGAGGTAGTTATATGGTTTCGTTTAAAAAAGTAGCTCATATGTTACGAAATTATTTTACTACATATTATTAAACTTATCACACATTTGATAGCCGCTGATGAGGGACAATCCAGACAGGAACACAGCATTAATTATTATTTGTTACAAAAGATCAGAAGTTCTAAATAAAACGAAAAATACACTGGTTTTGGAGGTAACTACTTGAAGTTTTAGGCTATGTGTACGTGTAACTAATATTTGTATTAGATATATGCAATGTTTATTTTATCTCAGAGAAGGAAATTTGTTTCATCAAGTCAAGAGAGGTCTTCTTCTGAATTAGTTGGCATTAGTCCTGCTAAATAATTAACTGAAGATACACCAAGAAAAAGGATCAGTGAGCTGAAATCCTTCCACATGGCTTTCTTCCTGCAACTGTACAAACGTTGGGACCTGCCCTCTCTCTCTCTCTCTCTCTCTCTCTCTCTCTCTCTCTCTCTCTACCTTTATTATGGCAAATACTAGGAAAATAATTAGTCTCACGTAAGAAGCCCATTTATCTCTTTTTTATTTTTTACTTTTTATTCGTAATGATGACTTAAGATAGCTTTAATATTTAAAAGTACGTGTTATATCTT
Source organism: Helicostylum pulchrum (assembly GCA_025677825.1). Classification (NCBI taxonomy): domain Eukaryota; kingdom Fungi; phylum Mucoromycota; class Mucoromycetes; order Mucorales; family Mucoraceae; genus Helicostylum; species Helicostylum pulchrum. The sequence continues at coordinate 27,886 of JAIXMO010000040.1, forward strand.
TAAACAGTTAATAATAATGCCTCTTATATTATTGTTGATAAGGAAAAAATATAACTGGAAGTGTCCTTCTATTTCAGTAAATCAGACAGCTAACTTTTTTTTTTTTTTTTTTACAAGGGAAAGTTAGCGTTTACGTTTATCTAGAAGCGATATGGATTGTTGTACAGTGTATGAGCTTATTTTTTAAGTGCTACCCGAAAAGATGTGTGATTTTAAATGACGTTTATTTGTTTATTTATTAGTATAGAGAAAAAAAATATGATTCCCTTCCGGAAACTATAAAATGTATTACAAAGATGAAGTAGGAGTACGCTCATAAATTTCGCTCATTAAATCCCATTCCTTATCACCCACTCTCGATTCAGACAATATGGAAAAGTCATTTGTGGCAATCTGCTGACGATGATCAAGATCATTTGCAGATAAATTATTTTCTGGTAAAGTTGTGGAGTCAACAACTGAATAAAATAACGGATCCTTTGAGAAATCAACAGAAGGTACCTGAGTATTGTTCGCCGCAATTTTTTTATGCAGATCATTTAGAAAGCGATCAATGCGACTATGAAATCCAAACAGCAATAAATGGATCACACGAACCATTGGTTTTTTAATAACTCCTTGTTCTGTAATCTTGAGTGTCAGCAGATCATCATGTTCTTTTTCTTGAGTTATTTCAAAAGTCCAAGAACCGGAAAAGGTTGGTATTTTGGAGGGTAAAGTTGAAACGGGCCGTTCTTCTAATATACGCAATAAGGACTTATATTTAATATGTTCGTGATGAATGATGACGGTATGTCTCTTTTTGGTAGAGTATTCGATAAAGACAGTTTCATCTTGATTGGATTTATCTAGGACAACTTTCTCGACTTTTGGCTGCCATTGAGGGTAATTGGTTACGTCTGTGAGAATATTCCATAGTCTCTGAGGAGAGGTTTTAAAGGTCGATGATCTAGAAACTATGTGACTAGCTGGAACTAGTAAACCAATCACGTAAGCAAAGACTGGAACAAGTGGTATAATAGCAAAAATAATTAAGACTGTTGATATAAAAGTCATAAGAGAAAAAAAAAAGTGAGGAAAAAGGTGAGAGAAAAAAGAAGTAGAACGTTTTTTTGTATATCATTATTTATGAACTAAACTTTTTTTCTAATTAGGGATATACTTGGTGGTACAGTTACTCTTTTGAATAATAAATAAGCCACATCTTCATGGTAGCATATAATCCTGTTATGTTTACATTAACTCGCTTATCATTGGTTTAGATGAACTCCTGCGGAGCGTATTAATTATTCATATCAAATGAGATTAGTTAAAAGTCATTATTGAATCCATTACAATTAAGAAATTTATTAATTTAAAATATGTTCCAGTGATACTATTTTATCAAGAGCAGAAAACCTAAAAAAAAAAAAGTCAGTAAAACTAATACTAATACTAATATTAATGGCTGTTAAGTACAAGGAAAGTAGAATAACATACAACATAAGATATTTAACGAAAGGAAAGCGGAATTAAACTGCTCTACGCATAATGGATGACACCGGTGGGAGAGCAAATGTTATCTGTAGTTTGAAGAGTCAAGACCATATCTTTGTGATAGGCAAATCGGTCATCTCCATTTCTTGGATATATTCCAAGTATTTATAAACAGCATACATGAAAAAATTCCGAAATGCGTTCAACTTCTTGTACTCGATACCGGGATTTGAATGTAACTCCAAAAAAGCGGCACAGCTTCCAAAGCTACCCAGGCTTTACCTTGCTTCACCAGTTTGGCGATCGCCGTGGCATCACCTAAATCACTCTGCGATACGTACGGGAGAGCAGTCTGTTTTTGACGTGAACATCCGTCAAGACCGCCCACGCCACCAAAAACAACTCCAAAAAATGCCCGCACGTCTCCACGTTCAACCCGTATGTTGTAGATATTTCTTTCGCCTTGGAGAAGTAGAAAGACGTGACTTATATTGCTCGTTGCAGTTGTGAAAAAGTGACGGCCTCCATACGGCGAGCTCAAACCCAAAAAAGAATCGGAGAAGGTTAGGTTAGGCTGCAGAGAAGGTATAGTTGTTTACCAATTCTTGGATCGGTTGCCGAGTACCGGATCACGGCCTGATAAAAAGTAATTATTAACGGATTCAAAAAAGACGAAGATTTTTTTAAATGTAAAAACTCGTGGACAGTTCACATCCGTGAATCTTTACGCTCCTTAAGTTATTCCTATGTAAGTAAAAAAATAAAATGAACAAGATTTGTCAACTAACACACGACTAGGAACGAGATAACGCCTGCTGGGACAATGTCTCATTTAAAATCATAAACGGATTCACGTGTTTTGGCGTTCATGAAATGAGAAGTTCGGGAATTTCCAGAGAGGTTTCAGCTTTGGATATTACTATGCCTTCTACGTCCACGCAACGTATGCCTTTAAAACGTATGCCTACACAACATATTCCCATACAGCCTATGTCTACGCAATCTATATCCACACAACCTATGCAGCTAGAAAACAATCCTTCACAAACACAAAAACCCCTCTCTTTAACCGATAAAGAAAATGTAAGACGTATGTACAATATTTAGACCCACAAAAAATGTGAGTCTTATCGACAGGCACAATCATTGAAAAAAATATGGAAAAATCTGCATTAAATTATATTTATGAACAGTATGTAACATAGTTGTTTTTTTTGTTTGTTCTGGTAATTTACTAATATAAACTTTAGCCCTTGCCATTCATTAATTTTAGATGCACATAATCAAAATGGGAAAACAGTCTTTATAGAAGAATAATTAAAAGAAATTAAAACCTATGCAGAAAAACCTATGCCCGAATTCCCTCCTTTATTAAAAGAATTTCTACTTTCCTTCCAGCATGTCAATGAAATAGACGTACTTTATGCCGAAATTATGAAAAAAATATACCATCCAAAAAATGATTCTGATATGAAATGGCTCCAAGATTCTGTCGTTAATGCCATTAATCTCTTCATGTCCAGCTTCTTTCCGCTGGTAGATAAGACCGAAAACGACGTTTTACGTCGCGTTTGGTCTTCGGTGGACACTGTTTTTGATTATTTTTGATTATTCAGTGACCCACTGTACCAGGTAAGTATATCTATAGATTTATATTTATTTACTTATTCAATACTAAAAATATATGGAGAGAAGTCAAGCTTGTCTTCTAGTAAAAGCAGAAATCTAGACCGATGTCTTGCGGCCCATGAAAAAGCAGATAGAAAGTTACCGGGCCGCAAGGTGGATCTGCTTTACTATCAAGACGAGCTTGAATATGGATGTGGAGAGTGTGGAAAGAGCAATGCTGAGACGAAATATATCACAGACGGCCCCTTCAAACTCTCACTCGTTATGAAAGATATATTTACGCTCCTTATTTATAAATCCCCCAGCTTGGTCAATACCTTGATCATCCCTTCCTTTATGATCCTTGGTAAGTGTGGAACTAGAGACTGAGAATTTTTTTTTAGTTTTTTTTCTCATTAGGTAAAGAAATTACGTTATTGACCAAGGATTGACCCAGCTGGGTATATATGCCGCATCAATCGTTCAAAGACTTTAACATATTCACTCTTTTCTAAGCAAAGCATAAGAGCACTTACATCCATCATTACACTCGTTTATCAGATGGAGCTAATTATGGAAAACACTATGCAATCACTAGAAAATGATATGAGTGTTTATGACCAAGATCAATAGACCTTCTTCCACCCTCCTTTCAACACACGTCAAAGCGACAAAAACACAATAAATATTAAAGACTTTCCTTTCTTTCATTTTAATTTTTAATTTTTCGTATGAGAACCGAAATCCCGTTTTTATTTAAGCAAATTTATGAGTATGGGAGGATTTTTGATACACAAGTTTTATGTATTTTTTTTAAAAGAAAATGTGAAATTCTTAAATAAGTTGGTGTTAAAATAAGTTGTAGTAAGAATTTCTCAATAAGAAAGCGTAACTACATTATTTTTCTATGGAGCAAAAAATGAAAGGAGATGTGATCTATAGAAGTGTGCTTCATATTTGTCTTTTACTTTCTTGTGATCGTAAAGCTTCTAGTATTCTAACGATCTCATCCTCAGTTGCATGTTAAGCTAACTTTTTTCATACCGGGACCAAAAATACTTAGCAGTGACAGGCTGCAGTAATAAAAACGAACAGGAAAGAATTCTAGTAGGTACCAGGAAAAATAAACCTTCCTACTAAAGGTTGCCTCGTTTTGGAGAATAATAAATCTGTTTTCGGATAGGGTCAATTTACGCATCATTTTTCACACGCCAATGTATCTTATATTGTAAACAAAAGGTATATAAAAAGTAAAGCAAACTTTTAAATTAAATATAGTTTCATTTCTCTTCAAAAAACCATGGGAGAAGAAAGAGAAATATATTGGATTATAGGCGTGTCAATGCCAAGCATATTAGGGGAATTTGTACGGTATTACACGGCAAAGACCTCCAAGACTATCACATTCAAACAACTCATGTCAGAAATAAAAGCTGCGATATATCCTAACGCTATATTGTACAGTGATCGTCTAATATACTCAAATGGCGAACTTAGAGATGTAGTTATCAACAACGATAAAAGTTTGAAAATTGCTATCGAATATATGGGTGAAGACGCACATGATATAAAAAAAGGAATAGTGGTCTCTACAAGACTTTAGAAAAAAATTCTTATAAATAAAAACCAACATTTCTGTAAACAGCAGACTTCCATTACTTTTACTATATGTCGTCCCAAGCTGCATTTCAAAACTGAGACGAGTTAGATTTTTTTGTAATGGTCAGAGGATATAAAAGGAGCGTTATCAAATATAAATCCAGTGGGCGTGTCGGAAGTAATAAGGTAGACAATTTATCTCATCGAATTCCTCTGGTGTAGAGATAGTGAGAGTAATAGCACTGGCAAGAAGGGGATCTTTATCGGAGTTCCTACGGGAGAAATATAGATGGTATAAAATGACACACATCTTTGAGGGTTTAAAAAGTAGGTTTGTACAAGGTATGGTACCTGTAGTCGATTTCGTCCCCGCCTTTTTTGTAAACAAAAAATTAGCCATGACAACAAATTGTTTACCTTTTCGTTTAAACAAATCATCACAAAAGAAGATTGAGTGTCTTTTTTTAAAAAAATAATTTATTAGTTAATAATGAAAAGTATGCAAAGTCTCTAGTCTAAAAAAAAGGGTGTTTTTTGGGATACGAAAGAAAAAAACCCCAAGAAAAAAAAAACTTTCAAAGAATACTTTTTTTTAAAAAAAAAAGAGCTTTCTTTAAGCGTTCTTGTTTGCTAATTCGGTATGAGACTCGATATCAATAGCATCCCAAGGATAGACCAACCATTGATCGGGCATCTCAACGGCAGCGAAATAATTCTTCATGATATCCTCAGTCAGTTCACGCTTCTTGGGCTTAATCTTGTTATGGAGGACAAAGACACCAAAAGTAGTCTTGGACTCTCCGGGCTTCATACCTCTGCGAATCTCCTCAGCCTCGACGTCCTTCTTGAGTTCCTCGACAGCGTAAGCAAGGGTGGTACGGGTATCATCGACTTCATCTACAATAAGAATACGACGGCCCAAGAGAGAGATCTCGGAATGAGAAGCGCCAAAATTAAGCCATTGGGTCTTTTGCACTTGTGTTCCGGGCTTCTCTTCGCCACCTGCATTGGCGAGCTCTTCGTACAAGGAGAGACCGATGGCTTGGATAGGAATGTTACCACGCTCGGTCTTCTTCAAGAAGGTACGGAGCATACGGGCAGGGATAAATCCACCACCGCCAATGGCAATCATAAGGTCTGGCTTGAAGTTATCATTGATATGGTAACGATCAACTGATTGACGAATTGATTCATGAATTTGGTTATAACTTTATTTTTTAAAAAAGTTAATTTTTTGATACTACGCTCCCAACTTTATTTTTAAAAAGTATACAAATATTTACCTGATATGCAACTTGGACATTATATAATTCTTTATACAGTATAAATATAAAAAAAGAGGGTTTTTTTTTTCAAAAGTTTGAAAATATATTTACAACAACCAATTCTTTAAAAGAGAACCTATTTCTCAATCCATTAAATATCTAAAAAAAAAAAAAAAAAAAAAAAAAAAGTATTCACCGGTCACGGATAGGTCTCCTAGTGGCTTATTGGTACAAAAGCGGATATTATTTTATGCTAAAAGAAAGAAAAAAATAACCTTTCTTCTTTTCTTTTTTTTCCTTACAAAATAATAATAATATGCCTCTTATTATTATTACCGGATACCCTTCAAGTGGAAAGACTCAAAGAGCCAACGAAATTAAAGAATATTTATTAAACAGGTTACAGCAAGAAGGAAAATCGTTCCGTATCCATATCATTAACGATGAAACTCTTCACGTACCCAAAGAAGCTTATAAAGGTAACTTTTTTTTTTTAAAAAAAAACATTCTGCACTTTAAAAAAAACAGGTCTAAAAAAAAATCTAAAATAGAGGCTAGAGAAGAAAAAAAGGCTAGAGGAGCCATGTTATCAGCAGTCGAAAGAACTTTATCCAGAGATGATATTGTGATTGCAGACGGGTTAAATTACATTAAAGGATTTCGGTACCAGCTGTACTGTGTAGCTCGAGCCATTGGCACCGCACACTGCGTCGTGCACACCGGTGTCCCCGTGGACATGGCCAAAGCATGGAACCAAGCACGCGGCGCTGACGACGCCTACGACGAGACGATTTTTGAAGAGCTGATAACACGATACGAAGAACCCGAGGAACGTAACCGATGGGACTCACCACTGTTCACACTGATCTACGACGATGTGGATATCCCCAAAGACAAGATTTGGGACGCAGTGATATTGAAGAAACCGCCACCACCCAACAAATCCACCGTGTCTAAACCTGTTTCATCTACCAACTACGTATACGAGCTGGATAAGGCAACGTTGGAGATTATCAATGCGTTTGTTGAAAGACAAAAGGAATTTGGGCCAGGTGGCAATCCAATGATGGTGCCTCGGTCTCAGACTAAGGTCATGAACCCGTCGCGTACAGTCACTTCGTCAGAGTTAAGAAGGTTAAGAAAACAGTTTGTGACGTATAACAAGATGAACACTACTTTAGACGTAGATCGTTTAGGTGATGTCTTTGTTGAGTATCTTAATTCCAATTTACAATAAATCTTTTTGTTGTTCAGATAAATATTATAAGCGCATAAAAAAATAGTTTTGGGTATTTTATTTTTTTATTTTTACCTTTTTTTCTTGCTCTTGCAAAAATCTTTATTATGGGTAAATAATGAAAGAAAGAACAAAAAAGCTCTACGGTTTAGTTTATAGACTTTTTTTTTATATGTATATAGTTGTCGCTCAAGTACAGAAACCAGCACCTCAATTTACAATAGTAGGTATCGTCAACGGCGAGATTCAAGAAAATATATCACTTGCAGACTACTTGGGAAGATATCTTGTTTTTTTCTGGTATCCAAATGACTTTACATTTGTTTGTCCTACCGAGATTGTAGCATTTAACGACGCTCTTGACGAATTTCGAGCATTAAACTGCGAAGTACTAGCAGCCTCTTGTGATTCCGGTACATGTATATATTTTTTTAGTGTACACACACAGAACTAATTTATACTTTTTTTTCTACCAAAAAAAGAATATGCGCATCATGCTTGGATAAATACATCTCGCAATAAAGGAGGACTAGGTAAAGAAACCCGACTTACGATTATTTCGGACAAGACAAGACGCATTGCTAAAGACTATGGAGTTTATCTTGATTTATGGGGTGTTTCACTTCGAGGATTATTTATCATTGATCCCCGGGGTATTGTACGTCAAATTACTATGAATGATGATTTACCAGTGGGCCGTAGTGTAAAGGAGACGATTCGACTTGTCACTGCATTTCAGTTTACGGATGAAAACGGAGAAGTGTGTCCTGCTAATTGGAAAAAGGGCGATAAGACTATGAAGCCTAATATTGAAGATGGTCAAAAGTATTTCGCTAATGATGATTAAACAACCGAACTTGGGATCATCATCATTGGGTGGTTTTAAAGTTTTTTTATCAGACAAAGAAAAAAAAACAATTCATGAAACAAGTTTGTTCTTTCTTGTCAATAAACAATTTTTTACAATAAGAAGTTTTTTTTTTTGACATTTATTTTTTAAGAAAAAGTCTATTTTAGGGGAAAGCGATCACTTGCTTAAAATAGTTGGACCCCCCAATGCCTTAATGACAAAGATGAACCAGTGTTCTTAACCTTTCTTTCCCTTCTCTTTGTGAAATTAAATAATAATGGGGCTTTTTCAAAATAAAATCGCTTACCTAAACTTCAAAAGTCCGTTCTTTTTTTTTTTTTAATAGCATCAATGCATGAAAAATAACAAAAATAAAATGTTATACCGCAACATATTACCGTATTTATCAATAAAGAAAAAGGGTATTAAACGACTTCCGCGAAGAATATAACGGAGTTTTAAACACAATTCCTTCTTGAAAAGAAGATTCTTTGGAAACAAAAAAAAATAATTAAAATATCGATTCATAATAGTTTTTTTTTTCTTTTTTACCTTTTTTTTTTATCTTTTATTTTCTTAAAGTGCAAACACTTTAATACACACTTTTTCCTTTAAAGACCTTTTTTATATATAAAAAAAAATGAAGATTATTCCTATTCCTGCTCTTGAAGATAACTATTCTTATATTCTCATTGATGAAAAAACAAAGGAAGCAGCCGTCATTGATCCAGTGGAACCAATTAAAATTTTGAATGTCATTAGTCAAACTGGAGCAAAGTTATCCAGGTACACACACACACATATGCAATCCTTTTTTTATATACTGTAACACTAACCTTTTTTTAAAAAAAGCGTATTTGCTACACATCATCATTGGGATCACTCTGGTGGAAATATTGAACTAGTAGCAAAGAAACCCGGATTAGCTGTATACGGAGCAGATGCTCGTATTCCCGAAATTAATTATGTATGTAAAGATAGGGAAGAATTTAAATTAGGTTCATTGGATATTACCCCACTTCATACGCCTTGTCATACAAAAGGTCATGTATGTTATTACGTTGTAGATCCCAACACTGGTGAAAGAGCCGTCTTTACAGGAGAGTACGTATATACACGCACCCATATATTTATTCCTTACACCTTTTTACTAAACAAATCGTTATTATATAGTACTTTATTTATTGGTGGTATCGGTAAATTCTTTGAGGGAGATGCTCGTGACATGTATCGTATTTTGTTTCATGTTATTACAAAATTACCTGATGATACTTGGGTCTATTGTGGGCATGAATACACAAAGAATAATTTAAAGGTAAATGTCTAGTTTTTATTTATTTATTTATTTATCTATTAACACGTATAAATAGTTTGCCTTGTCAATTGATCCACACAATGAAAATTTACAAGCAAAATGGGGTTGGTGTCAAGATAAATCGATTACTGTTCCTTCCACAATTGGACAAGAAAAATTATATAATCCATTCTTAAGAGTAAACGAACAATCACTGCAGCACGTTGTAGGTAAAAGTGATCCTGTTGAAGTACTTCATACTTTAAGAGAAATGAAAAATGCTTACATATAAAATAAAATAAAAACCTCTTTTCCCCCTTTTTTTTAATATAAAATAGAATAAAAAATTCTTATCGTTGTTGTTGTCTTAGAATATCTAGTGACTTTTCAATCATCTTGGTGATATTATAAAATGATTCAATACGTTCTATATCACACACATTCTTTCGTACATCTTCTATATCCAATATCGCCACTTGCACTTTTTGACTAGATTGTCTCAACTTTTTTTTAGTCTCTACAATACGTGGTACTTTACGATGAATATGGTCTGATATTCTATAAAATCCTAACGAACAATCGTTTAACGACATATAAAGTACTTGAGAAAATCCTTGAATAGCTATTTTTAAAAAAAAAAGTTTAATAAAAAAAGTTTTTTTTTTTTAGGTAACCTTTGGGTCGCCCCGCTCCTCACCATGGCTTATCTTATCTCTTTGACGACGCCTCTTCTTATCTTCTTGTTCACTAGAATTGGCTAATAAAGTTAGGCTAGAGTTTGAAGCTCTTTTTGCATATAACGATAGCTGGTCAAACGATAAAGTTGACCAAGAAGGTGAGTGAACTTGTGTCGAAGAAGCGTTTGATCGAATAGAAGCAGGTCCTTTCTTTTGTTGAGACCAAGAAGATGGAATGAGTACCGACAAGGGTCGTGATGACATTTGTAACAGAGAAAAACCACACAAAAAAAAAAAAAAAAAAAAAAAAAGTGTAAATAAAATTTTATTTTATTTTTAATGCTCACACACGTGATTATAAACTAGACCATGAATAAGGATCTGTTCTTATTTTATCCAAATCTAAAATATGTTGAGCAGTTTCCCAATTATAACTTCTTCTTTCCTCTACATCTTTATCAAAATGATGACCGCATAATTGTAAAACCTCTTGCGGTGTTACCGTTTTACCAGACATCTTTTTAAACACAATTTTACTAAATGCAAAACAAGCAATTACATCTTCTTCTCCTTCCTCTCCTCCCTTCATAATAAATCGGTGTTGAAGGAACAACCATTTATCATTCCAAGTATAAATACGTGTCTGAACAGTATACTGCGCAAATGGAAGAATCTCTTTACGGAACAGTGTCACCACTCCTCCGCTGTGACCAAAAATATGGTGGTCCGGTTCCATCATCACACGAGGAAAGATTGTGTATAGTAAATGAATTCGGCTAAAGTCAAGTATCTTATTATACATACTGTAAACAAAAATGTATTAGCGCTGGGAATTATAAGCGTCATTTCTCACGTTACCCATTATTCTAAAACAATGTTAAAAACTATGAATAATACGTTTATATACATAACCAAAAAACACACACATACCATATGTTGGTTGTAATCAATATCATCCAAGTAACAACGATGATTTTGTGATATAATAGAAAACAAGGCTTAAGCAAAAAAAAAAAGAAAGAAAGAAAAGGTTTAAGTTATTTGTTTTGGTTGCACTTTATAATAAAGTTTTGTTGTTGTACTGTACGATCAGGTTTCATCTGGTTTTCCTTGGCTCGCTTTATTAAAGCTCGTAATAAAAACCACGACCTTACCGTATACGCAAACGGTAAAGACTTTAAATGTGCTGTTAGTAATAATCCCACAGGTATTCCAATAGCAAGCGCTTTCGTTGGTATCTTCTTCATACTTTTTTTTTATATTACAAAAGAGACAAAGAAAGAAAAAAAAAAAGAGAGATGGAAATAAACAATTTATTCCTAGAAAGGGGCAGCATATTTTTTTCTTGAGATCCAACTTTGTCACTCTCATTGGTTAAAAAAAAAAAAATTGTCCGTGGCATTGATAAATGAAGTTAAATTGGGGAGCCTCACCATGTAAAACTAGTGGAACTAGATATTATTATAAGAGATATAAAGACCAAGGTATATTTAATTTTGGGATTATAATAGATAAATATATAGTAGTCTGATAGAATAATAGTTTTATTTTATTTCTGGTAGTAAAAGGATCGAATACTTTCTACAGTCGAGTATCGAGTACATAGATTATTTTTGTGAGCTTGTTCGAAGCCATTCTTCCAGTTAGTTCTTCCAATGGCCCTCCTTTCAATACTTTAAAATAAAAGCAAGGTATTTTTGGGCGGGGGAATCATTTTGAGGCTCTTCTTTCAAAGTAAAGGCTGGTAATTCTTCTAGCGAGTCATCAGATTCAAGAAGATCTACATATTTCCTTTTTGCTAACCCCATTAAACTCCAACGTACGACTGAAGATGTTTTTGGTAATTGAACTATCAGGACCATTTTCGAGCGAATCTTTAGCTTTATGCAAAAGTTTGATATTGTTGGAACAAATGACATCAATAATATCAGTTTGTAAATCCTTGTTCACAATCATTTTCTTTTTCGACATTGTCTTTTGATAGCTTGTATAACATCTGAATGGCAGGGCGATTAGGGTGGGAGTGGCCAAACAGAGTTGTTGGTTGTTTCAATAAGAAAGTAAATAAAGCCAACAAAGGCGATATCAGATTCCTCAACAAGGAAACATAATTCTGCCTAAAAATCACAATTGCGTAATGTTTGCATCCATGGCTTAGACTCGATGGATGTAAACCTATCAATGAGGTTTGAGGGAGACATTTCACTAACGCAGAAAACCAGTATTAGAGGACATTGATTATATAATAGGAAAGTATTTTGAGAGTAACTCACAAGCCGAAGGAAATTTTAGGCAATAACCGGTCTGTGACGCCCTTAGATGTTCTGGGCCGCACGCGCGCTGCACCGATGAAATCAGCGAGATTACAAGATCAATTACGCTTGGGGGTCTAAGGATCTGTTTGCTGATGCGATTTTTATCTGGAAGTAGGTAATTGTATACTTTGAATGTCAGGAGCTCATCTTGCACTACGGAATAAGCACAAAATGTAAGAAATAAAGGCAGAAGAAGAAAAATGTTACCACTGAATATTACTTACCTACTCTTTCGTTTTATTTGTTTATTGTAGTTGAATAACAAAGTACTACTACGGGACAAGTACGACAAATAAGAAACAAAGGCAAAAGGATCAATTATTGGCACTGAGAGGCCGGAACAGTAAATTTATAAAGAAAAATAGAGTATTACTTACTTTGCTTTTGGAGTGTAGGGTTATGATGGACAAAATAAAAAAAAGAGGGAATTCTTGGCACATGCTCTATTTACACGTTTAGAAAGAAAGCGTGGCATATTGCTTTTTTACTTACCAAAAAAAAAAAAGGGCAGTCTGATATCTGCACGGTATCACAGTTGGGTGGACCACATTTGAACGTTCATAACAAGCGTATCAAGAGTTTCCCTTAGTTTATTACATTTCGTCAAGTTGAAGTTCAGAATAAAGTCGAGTGATTAATTTTGCTATTTTGGTGAGATTGACCGATACGAGGAAAAAAGATAAAGCTAGCATCATAAACGCATTTACGAACAAATGTCCAATCATTTTTCCGTTAGGACCGACCCCGCTCATTGTATCCGTTGTATCCGTTGTATCCGTGTAGGCGTTGTAGGCGTTGTTAGCGTTGTAGACGTTGTAGGCGTTGTATTTATGCAAATTTATTTTTTTATTTCCCCCAAAATGGTTTTCACTAAATCCTTAAATTGGCAGTGGAGCCACTGTATAAGTAATATCATCCAAATAACAACGATGATTTTATAATAGCTAATAGAAAACAAGGGTTTAGTTATTTGTTATTGTTACAATTTATATTGTGGCACGTACGATCAGGTTTCATCTGATTTTTCTTAGCTCGCTTACTTATTATAAAAGCTCTTAATAAAAATGTATAAGAAAGAGGGTAAAATATTTTAAATGAGTCATTAATTATAACTCGAGGGATATTACGCTAATAGCAAAGTGCTTTAGTTGGTATATATTCTTTATACTTTTATTAAAGGAGAATAACAAAAATAAATATTATTAATCTTCTATCAACACGCCACTGCACCTTTTGTTACACATTGAATTTTAGCAATAACATTATTATTTCCGCAGGTTAAAACAATCTCGTCGACATCATAACACAAAATAGAAAGCATACACACCGAGACATTTTTCAGTTGCTGTACGACACCAAAAGTCACTGGCACAAAACAATAGCCGCCATTATTATGCTGAATACTAAAATAAACATCTTGTTTACCGTAATACTTTAGCCTTACAAGCAACTGCCGAAAGACCAATCTTGTATTGACTATGGTTTTAATATCCAAACAAAACGAACTTAATTGTTTCAAGCGACTTAAATCCAACACGATATCATTATTTTTAATATTTGAAAAGCTGTTATAATGTTCGTCCCCTAATTCTGAAACGATTTCTTGTACAGCAGGTAAGTACAGAGATAGCAGGTCAAGGATACGATGGGAAAGTGTCATGCCTACAAACTTGATTTTTTTAACTACTTGATGCAGAGTCATGGAGGTAGGATAGTCAAGTTGTTGATGGGGTCTCCGCGGTGACCCAAATATTTGACAGTTGTTGTTTTCTAGCGTAAATTGTTGCAGATGCGGGCAATTGGTCAGTGCGTACTTTAGCACCTGACACAGCGTATCTTCGTTTTCCAGCCTAATTGTAAAGTTTAATTGATTAATCACATCAGGTCCCAACATGGATCTTTGTTTATCGGGTAAAACCACCTGCGCAACAAAACAATCATCGTCATAAAAGTAGTCTTCGTAATCAAGTCCATACTTGAAATACAGTTGCGAATTGTCTGTTACTTTAATCTCGGTTTCGTTGGGGTAAAAATCGTCAAATGTAGCGGTGCAGTATGTGGGACGAGCTCCTTTGATCTTTGACAGTATCTTGTAAAACTGAGTCATCTTTAACCCACTTGATTCTGGCTCGTATTCTTGTAACGCATGACAAAATGTTATCCGACTGTTTTTTATTTGACTTAGATAAGTAGCTAAATAAAGTACTGTATCTAGCCCAACCTGATCAATACAATTACGCAAATCAACACGTTGTAAATGCACACATAAAGTATCTAATTGCAGCTGTCTAAAACTTGTAATATAATCAATATAGGTTCTAGATAAATCAGGTATATTCAGTTCCAACCGCTTCATATCTTTTGCACACCCTTTTTCCCTTCTATTAATAAAAGAATCCATTACAAAGTCTTCAATAAAGTATTTAAACTGAACTAATTGAGGACACACAGCTTGAATATCAAATGGTGTCAACTGACTTCCAATGGTTTCATTATAAACATCTAAATGGGTCAACTTGGCAAATCCACTCAAGACTTGAACGAACTGAGCATCGCCTTGCTGATCCAACGAGCTGTAAACGGTCTTTAACTTTGTTATTGAGTGCCTGAAATTATAGCAAGCAGCCAAATTGAGCAAAAAAGAAGCTTCATGCATATCACACGGAATTTGTTCCAATCTTGGCCCGCGTAATGTATTATTTGCTAAACATTCCATGTAATATAAAAAATGATGACTGGCCGTTGCATCAAATACAATCAAATTTGGTAAATAAATAAACAACTGGACCAATTCTTGAAGTGTAAAACATTGGTCTTTGGTATCATGGTGTATTTTTAAGTGCTTGATAAAGAAACCGTTTTTAAAGTAGTTGTTGTTGCGAGATTGTTTTAGTAGTTGTGATTTAATCAAGCGGATATTAGATTCGTTTAAAACTACTTGTTCAAAATAAAGTGGGTGAATTAAGTTGTACCATGACTTGCAAACTTGCATACTGTTTTTTAAATTGGATGATTTTAAATTGTGAAATATTACAAGTAATAATTCTGTTGGTATACTTTTCATTTTGTGCAGGTGTGTATATATGAATAATTAAAAAAAACGAAAAAAGAAGAAGGAAGAACAAAAAAAAGGAGAATGAAAGGCATCGAAAAAAATAAGGAGAATCGCGTTATTTATATTAGCTTTTTATATGTATAACAATATACATACAATCGCGAGCCCCCTTCTATCTTTTTAAAAAAGCACCGTTTAACTTTATATTATGCATTAAAAAACAAAGCCTACATTAGAACCAATTCTATGCGTTTTTTTTTTTTACTTGAAAAATTAAATAGGACAGAAGAATATGCAGTTTCTATTTTATTGTCTTATATTGAGCATGGAAAATTGCATAAAATTCATTATCGAGTCCTACTATTACCCCTGAATTTTGGTGATGGTGATATACTTATTTTTGCGCATAAATAATCAACAGCCACAGCCTAATTTTTTCGGGCCACAGGTAGTGTACATAGGCTATTTGGATCGGACAGCACCTAGGGAACAGCCTTGGGTGACCCGATCCAAATATAGACTATATACACTACCTGTGGCCCGAAAAATTTAGGCTGTGGTGTGGTGAAGTTTGGAGTTATCTGTCGGGAATACAATTATTCCGCTATATATTGAAATCTTTAACATATCTGAAATAAAACAACCTTCTTTTCCCTTTCTGTAACTTTTATATTATCTATCAGCTAACTCGTATGAAACGAATAGTAAATATTACATCAGTACATAGACGCCCTATTTTATCATATTTTTTTCTCAACACGCGTCTCTTTTCATTTTTTCTTCTTCCCTCTTCACTTATTACTTTTGCTTTTTATATTTACGTTTTCGTTTTGCTTGTTTTTTGTTTTTTGTACAAACCAATACGGTTCCTCTTAAAGTAACGGTTGTCTTTAAAGGTAAGTGAAAAAGTAATATGGCACACTTTTTTTTAACTGACTGTGTACTGGGATTTCAGAGATGCATTTGATGAGTATCTAAAAAATAACAATAGCTCAGTTGATGCTACTATCAGTAAACTGAGTGCTGATCTTCATCATTATGACACCAAAGAAGCTCGAACTTGGAAGAAAAATTGGAAAGTAAGTATAAATCTCGCGATAATTGACAACAGCTAAAGTTTATGTTACTTTTCATGAATATAGGAGCTCGTCCAAGATTACAGAATAACAAATCCTAGAAAGTTCCCAGAAGTAACGTAAAGTAGTCAAAGTATAACCAAATAGATTTAAACAATTTACATAGATTATTATCCTATAGTGCCGCAAATGTTAATGCTGCTCAGTTTAATTATGGAGATCAAGCGGGTAATTTCGACTCTCAATTTACCAGCATAAACATGAGACAAGGACAACAGCAAAGACACATATTAAAAAACCTCGATTTCAACCCGCCAAATCAACATGATAGATCGATTATCAATGGTTTCGATTTTTCAACCGCCTTTTACGGATTCCAGTTGGAGCTTCTGAAGCTCAAAAACCTGATTCCCTTGGAATCACACGTTCATCATATCTTGTGACCTATTAAATTAATCAACAGAGAAATTTAACGCGTTAACTTACGCGCCTATTTATTTTGTAGAGCTGCTTCTCCTCTGTTAAGCCTAATCGTATGCATGCTGATGTAACACTTAGCTTTGAAGGGAAAACTGGCGATATAACGAATCAACTGAAATCCATATTTATTAAAAACGATGATTTACCTATGGATTTAATAACAAAGGTGGTTCACGTCGTCCAGGTATGTTTCCGAATTTTAATAGTGTAGTTGTTCATTCATTGATTATCTAACCTGTTTTCATCTTTACAGAAAGTTGCTCAAGAAAAACTATCAAGAGCAAACGGTGCTTCAGAGCTTTTGTCATGGGAGGACGATTTGTCCCAAAATCAATTTAAAATATTCAAAGCCACCTCTAATCTTTAAAGAAAATTATTTACTAAAATATAGACGATGCAGGTATTAATTTTTATACATCGTAGGTTATTCAAAGTTCTACGACGCGGAATATCAGGCTAGTAAAATCAGATACTTGAGGAAGACGAAGCAAATAGATGGAGATGAGAAGGATGGAATCATCATACACTATCAAAAAAGTACTGCTACCATCCCCTCCCAAGCTTCTAATATGTCACAACTGGCATATTTTCTCTTGACAGTAATAATGTCTTTGCAAGTAAGTGCTACTATTACTTTCTCTGTAACCATTGTCAACTGTCATTAATGCATTGCAATAATAGCGAGCAATTATCATTAACCTCAAAAAACGTATCGCTATCTATGAAGCTATCTTGCAACTCTTGTTTCTTTCCTACGAAGAAACAAACAGTTAGAAAACAAGACGGGAAAATAAAAACTGCCGAAGGTGCCGTCGTCTGTATAAATCCTAGCTGTCCCACTAGGATTTGTACAAAAAAAAACTACAGCAAACCGGGACGAAAACGGTGCTAACAATATTGGTCTTATTGGCGTCAGCAAAATGATGTCTAGTGATGACCAACCGATTACACCTTTCAGAATTTTCTTCTGAAAGGTGTATTTCATTTGTTAATAAAATAATATCTTAATAATATCTTCCTTTAAAAAAGGAGTAGTATAAAAAACGGTATTTTTTTTTTATGATTCGCAGCTTTCTATAAAATACGTTGCAGACTAAAAAAAAAAATATCTAAAGTTTATTAATGAAAGGTTCCTGCATCAGCTCGAATAAATATGGTAACCGAAATCAGAAATAAGGGATATAAGTGTGTCTATATACTATGGACTGGTGTATGGTGACAAATCCGCTCTTTTTATAAAATTAGTAAGTACTGTAACTACTAAAACGGCAAGTAGAAAAATTTATTGGCTTTGAACTATCAACGTAAGTAATATGGTCTACAGTGGTTGACACCAATTTTAATAGCGGAAAAACCACCAGGTGGGGTGATATTTTTATAGCCATAATTGATAAACAGTCGGTAAACATATACTATAAACATGGGGTAGGTATGAAATTAGTAGCATACGGAGTAAAGTTACTCCAGTTTCAACGATGACACTACAAGCTCTACCGAAACATTCGAACTATTCCTGCAAAGTATATTCAAAATATCGTTTTGCATTCGAAAATGGTTTTTTTTTAGAAAAAAAAACCATCGAGGCTTTTTCTTTCTCTACACATTTTTTCTTATAACTATACACGGTAAATGATACATGCACTTTAGCTGACGGTATTTTATATTTTGTACGTATATAAATAGTTAATAGATTGTATAGTTTTTCTTCTAAAAACTCAAGTACTAGAATAGAGGGCCAAAAATTCTCAGAGTTGTCATATTAAGCTGTAGTTACACGGATTTTTTTTTTCAAATAAAGCAGAAAAACAATGCCCTCTTTTTTAGCTTGCAAAAACACTTGCCCATCACTTGACTGTTTTAGCCAAGTGTAACCTACGATAGTAACAACGTTCTTTTATATGACGTAGATCTAAAAAAAAAGACGTCCTCTTTTTCTCTGTAAACAATAGTCCAACATGTAATATCATTTGATCTCTCTAAATAAATAAGCGAGAGTGAAATAATAGACAAAGTGATGATGTCTGCTGGTGGATATCCCACTTCTTTTTGATCGGCGCCATAAAAAAAGGTCCAAAAACGCTGAAACAGAAACAAAAACCTTTCAAACAAAAAAAAACTCCCCTTTCCCCTTTTTTTTTTTACTCTATCTTTTTAAAAAAAAATGGCTCATACTTTAAGTGCAAGTGAAGCCTTTGAACTTCATAAAGCTGCTGTAACTCGAGACTTTGTTGCTAAACCTCGTTTAGGTATACACAACCTTCTTTCTCTACGCGCGCGCACACATAGAAAAAAAAATAGATGCTGACCCCTTTTTTTTTTTTGAAACGTAGATTACCGTACAGTTACTGGTGTTAATGGACCTCTTGTTATTCTTGATAACGTCAAGGTTAGAACATTTTATATCGCGCTCTTTTAACCAAAAAAAAAACACTAACAAAAATAAACATAGTTCCCCAAATTCTCAGAGATTGTCAACTTGACTCTTCCTGATGGTTCAGTTCGTGCAGGTCAAGTTTTAGAAGTGCAAGGTAAAAAAGCTGTTGTTCAGGTAAAAAAAGAAAAAAAAAAATACAGACATGAAACCAAAAAAAAAACATGAAACGGGGGACAAAAGTTATAAACATTTTTTTTTTTATAAAAGGTGTTTGAAGGTACTTCGGGTATTGATGCAAAGCACACACACGTTACTTTTACTGGTCAAACACAACATATTCCTGTCTCCGAAGACATGTTGGGTAGAGTTTTTAACGGTTCCGGTAAACCTATTGATAAAGGACCCAAAATTTTCGCCGAAGATTATTTAGATGTCAATGGTAACAAAAAACACACACTATGCATAACACACTACATATAAAACTAAAAAACGATATATAGGTTCTCCTATTAATCCTTACTCTCGTATTTACCCTGAGGAAATGATCCAAACCGGTATCTCTGCCATCGACACCATGAACTCAATTGCCCGTGGTCAAAAGATTCCTATTTTCTCAGCAGCAGGTTTACCGCATAACGAGATTGCTGCTCAAATCTGTCGTCAAGCCGGCCTCGTTCAAAAGATGGCTCCTACCAAAGGTGTTCATGATGGCCACGAAGAGAATTTCTCTATTGTGTTTGGTGCTATGGGTGTAAATATGGAAACTGCTCGTTTCTTTAAACAAGATTTTGAAGAGAATGGTTCAATGGAGCGTGTTACTCTTTTCCTCAATTTAGCAAATGATCCTACGTAAGTTTTTGTTTTATTTGTTTATATTTATTTGTTATTTATTTTGTTCTCTTGTACATAGTATTGAACGTATTATTACTCCACGTCTTGCTTTAACTACTGCTGAATACTACGCTTATCAACTTGAGAAGCATGTATTGGTTATTCTTACCGATATGAGTTCTTATGCTGATGCCTTACGTGAAGTCTCTGCTGCTCGTGAAGAAGTACCTGGTCGTCGTGGTTATCCCGGTTACATGTATACCGATTTGTCTACCATTTATGAACGTGCAGGTCGTGTAGAAGGACGTAATGGTTCTATTACTCAAATTCCTATCTTGACTATGCCCAACGATGGTAAAGTATATATATTTTCTTTTGCAAGTAAAGTGCGTACTAAATAATTCATTTTTTTTTTTTTAGATATCACTCATCCTATTCCTGATTTGACTGGTTACATTACCGAGGGTCAAATCTTTGTTGATCGTCAACTCCATAACCGTCAAATCTACCCACCTATTAACGTTTTACCTTCTCTGTCCCGTCTTATGAAGTCTGCTATTGGTGAAGGTATGACCAGAAAAGATCATGGTGATGTTTCCAACCAACTGGTAAAAGTAACACAAATATATATTTTTTCACTGTTTTTTAAACTTTCTATCATAGTATGCTAAATATGCTATTGGTCGTGATGCAGCAGCTATGAAAGCAGTTGTCGGTGAAGAAGCTTTAAATCAAGAAGATAAATTATCCCTCGAGTTCTTGGAAAAGTTTGAAAAGACCTTTATTGCTCAAGGAGCTTATGAATCAAGAACTATCTATGAATCTCTTGATCTTGCTTGGTCTCTTTTACGTATCTTCCCCAAGGAACTTTTGAACCGTATTCCTCAAAAGGTTTTAGCTGAATTTTATCAACGTGAACGTAGTAAGAGATCAAAGGGTGTATTTGATACAAATGATGAGGAAGAGAATGCCGAATAAAAAAAAATATATACGCCTTTTTTTTGTTGATTCCCCCTTTTTTACCCTTCAAAAAAAAAAACTCTATTGTTTTGTTTTCAAAATAAATAAGCTTCATAAAAAAAAAATATATTACAAATCTATCCTTTTTTTATTAATTTTAAAATGTTGGTATGCTCTTTTTTTTCTTTTAAACTATTTAAATTTCCCAAACAACTGCTGAAGGTTTTTCAATAGCCAATGCAGGTGCGTTCTTTCTCTTACGATCAATTTCTGTAGTAAAGAACTATACAAAAAACAAATTAGTTTCTCTTATTATTTACATCATCATCATTAATTAACTTACAGTTGCATAAGTATGATCCAAGAAATCTTCAAGATTATACTTGGGCTTCAAGAACTGCTCACCAAAGATTTTAGCAAGTGTAGAAACATTAGCATAATAATGTTGACTTAAAGTTTGAACTTCCCAAAGAGAAGAGTCAATGGCTTTACATTCATAGGGATCCATGTTGTCCATATCAAATGGATCATTGTGTTCCTCAACTGCCTTGTTAGTGTGAATCAAGGTCATACATGTAGGATGACGTTTCAACAAGTTGTAAATGAAAGGGATGATAATAACGCAAGCAGCAGGAGGTGCAGTTAATGATAAGCGTGCCATACGTTTAATAAATGCTGCAATTAAAGCTGCTGGAAGATATCTATATATGTACATTAGTTTCTATAACAAAAAAACTTTTTTTAAAAAGACTTACGCAGATGATAAGAAAAGGTCTAATAATCGGAAGAAGCGAGATCTATATTTAACATGCATCAAGTTTCTATCCAATAAAGAATAAAGCTTTTTATAGAAATCAGGATAATCCCTACACAACAGAAAAAGTTAGCATCCCCCCTTTTTTATATACAAAAAGTAACTTACAAATTATGCTCAGTGATCAAAGTGAATAAACCGTTCAAAGCTAATAAACTGACAGCACCACCAATATTATAAGACTCGGTCAAGAAATCCATCAATAACTTGGGTTCATACATGTGAGGCAAAATACGCTTATGCAAAATTAACAAGATCTTTTTATACATTTCTTCAGTTAAAGGTAACTTTAACATGGTGACCCAGCAGTCAGAGAATCCACGTTGATGAATACCCAATTGAAGAAGAGGATGCTTTCTCTTTTTATATTTCTTTTGTTGTTGTTTACCGGTATTGTTATTTTGAGTTGTATCTTCTTCTTCGATATCTGAATCAGATAATAATCCTTCGTCGCCTAATAAATCATCTGTCTTGGACTTTTGAGGCTTTGTCTCGTACTTTCTAGGATTGACGGTCCAGAATTCATCAATTTCAGATGCTTCAGTGGGAAAAGTACGAATACTCTCTAAAATAGAAAACACGTTTTTTGCAACTGATCCAAGGTCTTCCAAGTCTGCTGTATCCTTGTTCTTCTTGTTCTTTTTCAACTCTTCGTTTTTCTCATATGCTTGTTCCATCAATGCACTAAAAAGGGGGATTATATTAGGCACACATCAAAAATTTATATATTCCTTTGTTAAAACTTACGCGGCATCCTTCATGAAATAATGTCTTAAATCATCATACACATTCAAATACTTTTCAACGACCTCCTTTCTCAAATGCTCGTTAAAATTAGCGTTGAAAATAATAGCCTTGACGATCAATCCATAAATATCGTTTGCAAAATGATATGCTCCACTGTTATTCATTAAATTCTCGGATTCCGACTTGATATTGGCCATCAAAATGTTAAGAGCAGGCAATTGAAGACCTGGTTCTTCACTGGCCAACAAGGAGCGAACGTAGGTAAGATAATCAACGTATTGTGTATGAAGCCACATTTGAACTTTAGCTTGAGCTGAAGAGCTATCTACATTCTTCAACTTTTTTAAATCTCCCTTCATCAAAAAATTGGTGAATACTCGGTTTAAAGCATGAATGGCAGTATGTGCAATTTGTGCATTGTCACTCTTGGCGTATCGAAACAAATCTACAATGTTGTTGAGGTTGGACTTGTCACTTAACCCAGCTTCTAAACTTCTGATCTTTTGGCGTACATCTTTAAAGTTTTCGGCCTGCAGTTAAAAAAAAAAGAAGGATAAGTGTGTGGTCTTTTTTTTTGTCTTGAAGTGTTTTTTTTTTACTTACAGTAGAGTTAGCTCTCTTTCTTTTAGAAGATTGAACCATTTTGATTTAATAAAAAATAAAAATAATAGATCTTCGAAAAAAAAAAATATGTTAGAAACTAAAATTTCGTCCAAGCCACTACGTCAAAAAAAAAAAAGACTTTCCACCCCTTAAAACAGTAAAGAATAAACAGTCTAATTTATGCAAAATAAAAAAGGCACAGTTTTCAAACATTTGTTTCTGTGAAACTTTAACACACTCCTAAAAGCTTCTTTTACGGCATATAAACCATGAAGCCCTCCTTTTGATTGCCGAGAATATTCGTGCAGGGGCGCGGAAAAAAAAATATGCTTCTTTTGGGGGGAAGGTTTTAAATAATGTGAATAAAGCTTTATAGATTATCTAATTTCACTACATGAAAAACCATCTGATATAAAAATAAGCATCGATCAAGAAAAAGAACACTTTCCCACTAGCTTATAAAAAACTACATATTTATATATTTATATTTATTGTCATTAACCTAATCAAGAAAGAGAGCGAAAGAGAGAGAGATAGTTAAATATAACCTGCGTATGTTAAGCCGGGTATATTAACCGATGTATTGTACATAACATGTCTACAGAAATCTATTAGGATATTTGAATGACGAGATACAATATAGAAAAAACGTCCTTTTTTGTATATGATCACTAGGTAGAATATCTATCCTTCTATCTATCTCCTATACGTCCTTTTTTTTTCTTCTTTTTTTGAGTTACATACAGTTTAAACAGGAGAGAGAAAAAGCATGTAATATACATCAAATAAGTGTTACCGAATAATTAAGAAACACGGGTTTTGTTACAAAGACGAAAAACCGGACCGTTAAAAGAGACATAATAGATGATGATGATGCTCTCTATTTTTGAACTTTTTAAAAACCCATTTTTTTTCCTCGGATTTAAACTTGCAACAAAGGAATATTATGGCATGAATCCTTTTTCCCGTTTTTTTTTTAAAAAAGAATTGCTTCGCCATACTTGTCTTTTTATATGTAGCATTGAGTGACGATATAAAAAAGTTGTAATTGTAGCTATGTTTCTCGTTCTTTTTTCTTTCTCTCTTTCAATTGAATCATTAAAAAGGAGATGCATCTATGTAATACTCTTTTTTTGGGTTGTGTAATTTTCTCGGGTAGATGAACGGTGTAAAATGAAATAACTCTTTTTTCACTATTTTTTTTTATCATTCTTTTTTTTTATCATTCTTTTTGGTTAAGCAGCTTTATATAAATCTATTTTCAAAAAAAAAAAAAAAAAAGAAAAAAAGTCATTAGATGCTTTTTCGTTTTTCCTACTTTTCTCTCCCAGTTACTTTTGAAAGGTTACCAATTTAATGTTTTATACGAAAAAAAAACAATATCCCCCGGGTGCATGACTTTATATATTTTATTTAGCATTAGAACAACAATGCAAAAGTTCATAAACACCCTCTGATTCACTGAATGACTGACGCTAACTTACATATCACATTTTTTAATAACTTATATAAAATCAATATACGGCTATTTGCCCGTTTTTAAATATGTGTTTTTTTTTCCTGATCTTTATTTATATGAGTATAAACTCTACATTGTCTTTCTCTCTTTCTTTTTTTTCTTTTTTTTTTCATTTTTTTTCCAAGCCTTTTATTTAAAGCCGTTCATTATTCCCGGTTAACTGAAGAAACTCCTTTCAATTAATCGTTATTAAATATCATTGTATTTTCACATACTCTTTTTTTTTTCTTTTTCTTAAATAATAATTTAAAACTTTAATAAATTTACCAAATGTCAAGAGGAAGTGTTTCACATAATTACGAATATATATCAACTTATTCAAACGTTATTCAACAAATAGTACCAGAGTAATATAATACACTCTCCCCCCAATAAAAAGCATACTTACCTTTTATTTAGTCGGTTCGTTCTTAAAATTCGCCAACAGCCTATTCAAACCAGACTGAGTACAACAAATGAAAGAGGTAATAAATACATATAATGGCGCATAATTTTCTTAAAAAAATAAATTTCTAGATCGAAGACCATTAGATCCTCCTCCTATTGTTCAAATTGAACTTGATCACTCTACTCCACAAGAGACGCAGTAAGTTTTTTTTTTTTTAAAAAAAAAAAGTTAAAAAAATCGAATTAATAACTTTTATTTCAGAGATTTCTTGCAAAACCCATATCTCTTTATGTGTGTATCACTTATTCATCCAACAACACATGAAGAAATACTTAATCCAGCTCAAAATACATTGTCAGGGCAATCATCATCCTCCATGTATAAATTAAAAGATATAAATAACCACGGTAATAATGACATAAAAAAAGTCATATTATACATGTAATTTTCTGACATATTTTATTTTAGATGGTGGATTCTTTGTGTTTGGAGACGTCTCTGTCAAATTAGAGGGCCAGTTTAGACTTAAATTTTCCATGTTTGAAATTTCTAAATTAGGTGCAACCAATTTGAAATCAATTTATTCAAATGTATTTCAAGTATTTGCTTCCAAATCATTTCCTGGCATGCTAGAATCTACCTTTTTATCTCGTTCATTCTCTGACCAAGGTGTTAGAATTCGAATCAGAAAGGAACATCGAGTTCAAATGTAATCAAGAAAACCCCAACCCCCTCTCTTCTTTAAAATTCATGCCATCAAAAAGTATATTAACCACTTTTTTTGTTGTGTAGGACTGGTTCTCGTAAAAGAAAACTATCTTCACAAGGTGAACCATTAGAATTAGAAGATAGGTCTTCTTTCCTTCTAGATCGATCTCATCGGATCTACAATCAACAGTTCATTCAACCGCAACCATCTTTAGTTTATACCCAACAACGTCATTGGCCTCAAGAAAACCCCTATGATAACAGAAGGCACAGTACGATGGTATCTTCCAGCGAATTCAATGTACCTAATACTGGTATACATCATTTGTCTCATATAGATCGCCGGCCCAGTATCCCTTTCTCACCTCCTCATCAATCCTATGATTCAAGTAGGATGGTAATGAATTCCAGTGAGTATAAACCCCACTATCCAATGAACTTGCACCATCGCAACAACACCATTCCTTCGCCACCACCCCAAACACCTTTATTTAAACCAGAGCTTCGAAGGTTAAGTTTTGATGATACCTTGGCGTATCAAGCCAACCATTCGATAAGAAGACTGTCTGCTGACCCTCATTTTTATCATTACCGTCGTCGCAGGGACTCGGTTCGACAAGCCTCACCCGCAGCTAGACAATCTGTGACTGAAGTCATTCATTTACCTCCTTTACGTTCAATTGTTTCTGAAAACACTATGTCTGTATTACCTAAGCATCATCATTATACGCAAGATGGAATCGGCGAAGTAGATGCTGCAGTTGCTATGATGCAACTGGCTTCAAGACGCCAAGCTGAAGCTAAAGTTAATTATTAATATCTATTTCTTCTTATTTTTAAAACGTATGGATGTACAGTTTCTTCTTTTTCTTCAGTTCCTTATATGGTTTTTTTCTTCCTTTTTTACATTTTATTTATTTAATTTTTTTTTTATACACATATTTATGCAAATTCTTTCAGCTTCCCTCTCTCCTCCCCCTTTTTTTTTTGTACAGAACGAATCACCCTTTTTTTTTAATATAAACTGATAGTCTTTTATTTAAACCCGATATCATTACCCGTTTTTACTATAGTTTTTTTTTTTGCTGCACATTGATAGTCTTTGACAAGTTAAATGTTTTAACAACGACCTTTTTCTTTTTTTTTTAAAAAAAAATTATGCAGAAAAAACTTTGACATTGTACCTTTATGCGTCTTTTCAAAATAACCCGTTTTTCTGTCTTAGAAACGTCATGTCTTTTTTTTTATTACTATTACAAAAAAAAAAAACGGCATCTTTAAAGGATAAACTAAATAAGATCAGATTGTCTATAAGCATCTGATATAATCGTAATAATAATATTTAAAGGCGCTATAAATGTCGGTAAACTTTTTCGTAATTTAATACATTCTCTGGACAAGTCTCTTAAAATAGCAATATTCTTTGATATTAGCACAGGGTCCAAGTAAACTAGCAGTTCAAATATACGAGCAAACTATATAAAAATAGCGTTTAAATAACAGGATTGTAATTCATATGCGTAGCATAATTTTTTTTTTTACCTGGTCTTCTTTATTTTCGTACTTGTTTAACCATTCAATATGATACTTTAATATCCTTAATATAGTATGCTAATGCAGTAATTATTAACAAAAAAAAAACACGTCAAACATATAGATATTATTTACCTGAGATAAAGTTGGAATAATCGAAACTTTATCTTCTTTTGCATACAAGATCGAATAAGCTTCTTCAATCGACGTAATTTCTTTATGTTGTTTTAAACTTTTAGCTTTTTGTTTACACTTTTGATACGATTTAAATGTTTCAATGTATCCTTTTCTCCAATTTTCGCTAGGACGATTCTTTTCATCTTCATTATTATCGTTAAAAAATTGAAAGTGACTAGGTAACTGTACTTTTTTAAGTACTTGAGGATGCGGTGCAACCACTGTTTTAGCACATTTTTTGGCCTGTTGACTTTTTTTTTAAAAAAAAAAGTTAAAACACAAAAATAGACTTTTTTGTTGTTATTATTCATTACCGAACAACTAGTAAGTAATCTTCACCTGAAAGTGGAATCCCATTAACGAGATCAGGTTGTTGTTTACTAAGTGGAATCGCTCCTTTTGAGTTTTCTTCTTCTGTAACCACTTGAGAAAATAATCGTTTCGACATTTTCAAGTAAAAAAGGCAAAACAAAGGAGGGGAGAATAAATTTTCTCTCACTCTCACTCTCACTTTCAAGTGACGTTGTGTCATACGCTAATTTTTTGTTTTGATAAACAATCTCTTTTTTTTCTTTTGTCTCCTTCTTTTTTTTTTCCCATACATTTTTTTTTCTCTTTTTCTTTTACTTGTCAACACTCCCTCTCCCCCCTTTCACTTCCGTAAAAAAAATAATATATGTCTAGAAAGATAAAGAAAAGGGTACCACGGGTTATTGTACACGACTCTGGTAGTTCTTCCGACGCAGACCCAGAACCAGTTACGGCAACCGAGCCATACCGTGTTTCCAGTATATACTTTGACTCGGACCCAGATAACATGTCTTTATCTAGCGAGCACGTCGAACCAGCGCAATCCACACCACCTCTGGAAAATACTACACGTAAAACCGACACTGACAACTATACCATATCACAACTTACTGATCCCATCTCAAAATACTGTATCACAAAACAAGGTCGACTGTACTGCAATTTCAACCCTAGTGTAACCAACAACCGAGGCTGTCAAACCGATTTCGCCAATAACGAACTCTCGAAATTCGTATCTCACCTCAACTCATTTCACGGTTGTAATATAGCTGAACGACCACACTATGACGATGATAAATCAGAAAGTTCCATTGATAAGTTCTATTCTCCTTTCAACGTAGCTGAAGATTACCCAAAACACGACTTGGCTTTAGCTGGTACCCTCACAACAGAGACTGATAATGAACTTTATAAAGATAATACCAATGATGATCCCGATTTATATCTTGAAAGTGTTTTAAACTCGTTTTTAAATCTTGACGCAGAAGAAATTTCGAATGTAATTGAAAAAGAAACTTTTATGTCACAGCAACAGCAACAACAGGATAATATGCCGTGGCCAAATGACGCGATGAAAAGTACAACAGTGTCATTATCTCAACTGGAGTACATACAATCTACTGCTTCGTCTCCTAATACCGCTTCTCCTTCCACGACTGCTTCTCCTCCTGCTACTACTGCGCAACCTGCTACTACTACCGTCGAACCTAAGAAATCGAATTCTGAACCCAAAAAAATCCGAAAGCCTCTTATCTCGCGAGTCACACCAAAAGTCCTTCGAAGTGTAACACGCCAAAGCGAAGAAGAGCCCAAAAAACCAATTACTAATAAACGAAAGTCTGCAAGACAGGAACTCAAAGCGCAACCAAAACCCAAACGAAAATTACTAGCTTCTCCAAAAAAGAAAGCCACTGAAAAGCAAGTTACGTTTGGATCAGAGTCTTCTTCTTCTTCTTCTTTGTATAATACTACTTCGTCAGAAAGTACTCCCGAGTTATCAAAGAGACCATCTCGGTGTCGTATTATTAAGCCTTACCCTGCGGCGGCGTCAGTGGATAATCAACAAACACCGTTTGAGATGAATGGAGATCATCAGATTTATAAGTTTATGGGTCAATTTGATTCTACCAAGAAACAAGCAAATACTACACTTATCTCTGCCGATCCACAAGACGAAGCAGCAGTAGCAGAAAAAAGAGATGATACAGGACCAGGTACGGAATCGCGGCAAGTCATCCCGTCTATACCAACCGATGGACTCTGGCCGTTTGAATTCGGGTACGGATTCTTTATGAAGCAAAAGTACCACTGCAACGTCACTCGATCTTCCGGATTTGACGGGTGTAAAAAGACTTTTGCCAACCGTTCGGTTTTTATTCAGCACTTGCACCACGCACATCACCTAGACGCATCCAACGCCATGAGCAGCCGAGAATCCGAAGAAGACAACCTGCAAGAAAAGATTATTGACATGCTGATTTCTGCCTGTTTGCCTTGCAGCTTTGTCAAAGATAAGAGGTTTTTAAATATGGTGAAGTCAATTCAAGAGACTTCCGCAGGCCAACAGATTATACCTACCTTGCAAGAGGCCGAAAAATTGATGCAACTAACCTTTGAAAAACGTCAAAATCAAATAAAAGCCTTGTTGCAAGAGCAAGACCATATTTCGTTTTCCGTGCACACATTCCATCCTCTACATCATGCGGACGATGTTATGGTTGTGATCACGGCCTTCTTTATTGACACGGACTGGAGGATCAAGGAGCTCGTGATCCAGTTCAAGACCTTGGCTAGTAACGATACTTTAAGTGTCGTGGTTGAATCTGTATTCATCGAAACCGTTCAGCAATTTGACATTGCGACCAAAATCTATTTGATCGTGTCTCCTGATTTCCCAACCTTGAACTCTCATGTGTGTAAAGTCGCGCCTGTCAAGTTCCAGATCTCTGCCGATATTTCAAAGCCGGTGGTGATGCCCTGCTTGGACCAGGTGATACAGCTTTGTAAAACGTGTTTGTGTCGAAACGTGGATACTTTATTTGAACCCCTCTACAAGATCATTAGCTTCAAGGCCAAGATATGCATTTACAGCTGGAAGGGCGACGAGTCAGTGAATATTTCAAAAATCGTTAATTTCAGTAAAAATACTTTTTCAAGTTCCTTGGATTTATTAAAGGAGTTTATGACGATTGCAGAAGAGTATAATGGTGTATGTTTTTTAAATACAAGGTATGCTTCGGATAGTATCGGTCGTGATGAAATAATGAAAATCGAAAGGCTTTTAAAAGCTACAACGACTTTGGATGAATCGTATGAGTGGTTAATTGAAGCAACGTAGGTATTAAAAAAAAAATTATTTTTTTATGTATTTATGTCAAACTGAACTTTTTATTATTATTATTGTAGAAATCAAAGATACCCAGCAACAAATAAAACTCTATTGATATACATGGAAATTTTATACGCCTTGTACCAACTCGCACAATGCTACGGCTGTAAAGAAGAATCCGATATACTTTACGAAAAGATTTATTCATCTGTACCATCCGAAACAGGCATGATTGAAAATATCAATAACGCGTACGCAGCGGTAGTCAAATATCGTATCCTGATGGAAGGCTCAGATGAAAACCCAGCTTGGCAAGCAGTGATTTCAGACCCTTACTCGTTCAGTATGTATAATGCGCGCAAACAATATTATGCGGAACCCAAGGAAATGACCCCGTTTTTATTTTCGAGCGTTATCAATGATGCTCAACATACCATTTCGTCAATTGAGTTGCAAGCAATTGAATTAAAAAACTATATTTCTAATAGAGAGAAACTTGCTATATCTGCTCAACTTGAAGTAACCAATCCATTAGAAAAAAGGTATGCACATATATTTATTTATTTTCAAAAAGAATAGCAGTTAACAAAAAAAAAAGTATTAGCCTGGCGGACGACTCATTGTCAGACTTTAAAAATATGTTGCAAGCATTTGTTGGCTCTCCAGAATCTAATTTACAAATTGAACCAGGTAAAAAAAAATTATAAAATACCACAAGAAAAAAAAAAACTCAATACTCTATTATAGATAATAATAGTACCATGTTAACACATTTATTAAACCACACTCCAAACAACTTTGGTCTATTAAATTTCTGGAAGGAAGCACGTTCAAATGATTATCCACGTATTAGCGACTTAACCAAACAATGTTTCGCAGTACCCATCACCTCATTCGAATGTCTTCATATGGCTGAAGAAGCAGAAGATTACTATTCCGGTATAGCCTATCTGTTTCCCAAAGCAACCACAGAAGAAAACCAACGAAGAACATTGTTTTACATGTGGCAAAAGTACATTGATTTTTAATTATTTTTTTTATTAAAAATCTTGATAATCTTCATCTTGTAAAATTTCCACCCTTCTATCTTCATCATCATCACTTGATTCTGGTTGCTTTATTACTGGTTTCACTTTACTTGATTTCTTTTTCTTTTTCTTTTCTTTTTTCTGTACTTGTTCCTCTTCTTCTTTTTTCGGCACTTGTTCTTCTTGTTCACTTAAAAATTGATCCAAGTCTCCTTTACCTTTATCGATTTCTAATTGAAGTTGATCCAGTGATGTAGTTACCGTATCCACATTATTATTACCTGTTTATTTTATTATTATTAGCAACACAGTAATAAATATATTTATATAAAAACGTCATATTTACCAGAGTATAAGGATGAAACTTCATTTTCTCTTTTCCTTTTATACTCTTCAAGTTCAGCATTGAAATTCGCTTCATAAAGTTCAACCTTCTTTTGCTTTTGTATCGTATCGTATTCTTCATACTGCTGCTTTAACCTCGATTCCTTTTCTCGTAACAATCCTCTCTTTATTTTCATTTCTTCCATTAGCTCTAATTCTTTTGTTTCTTTCCATAACTCAAATTCTCTTTTTTCATGGTCGACTGATATATCGTCAATTTGTTGTTCTAAATTACATAAAACCTTCATCAATTGCGCTACAAAAAAAGGGGGGGGGGGGAGGGGAATTAACATTGGTTCACTTCATTTTTTCTGGTTTTTTTATATATACCTGTAGAGTCTTGAATTTGGTTCAAGTTGGATTGCATATCTTTCATATCCGTTGAAACATTTTCCATTTGATCACAAACTGTATAATGAGCCTGACCTGTCGATTGTAATTGTCGTAGTAATACATCCGCTGTCTATTTAACCATATGAGTTTAATTATCCTCCTCTTCTTTCAGTGAATACATATTACCTTTGCTTTTTGAAAATTATCTTGATTATTTTCGTGTATTGTGTTCCAACCTTGGTGAATTTTTTCAATAACTTGTGTAGTTACTTTCAACTCTGTTATTGAAGATTGGGTCGGTGTTGTTGGTATCGAATCGCTTTTTTTTTAACAAAAAAACAAAGAGTTTAGTTGATTTGAATCTTTTAAAAACTAATTGTTGTAATATTTACGTAGAGTTTTGTCGGCTGAGAAATATAGAGTTCAAGTTTGAAAATTCACTTTTTAAAGCTTCTAACCTACACGTAATAAAGATTAACTTTTTTTTGAAAAAGCAAAAGATGAATAATACCTTTCAACACCTCGGTTCCATTCTGTATCGTTGATCCTGAATATACGTTATAAACCTGCTTTTGAAAGAATAAACAGTATATATACCTTACCCAACTGACTCGCTAAGTGAGCGTATATTAAGAGACGTACTAGGGAATATACTTTTAAACTGTTGAAACATGACTATATAAAAAAAAAATCCGAGAAAAAATAAAAAATAAAACCCTCCCTCTTTCACTGCTTCATGCACCCTGAAAGCGATCTTTAAAATAAAGGACTGTGTAAAAAAAGTTAAATAAGCGCCGCATGAGTGAGTTTGCCATGTTTTAGTAGGGATCATTGATCCAAGACCTTTTGTCATAAACACATTTTAAATAAGCTTAGTACATACTTTTTTTAATTCTTAAAAAAAAAGAATCGGTTATTGGATTTATATTACCAGCATTAATAAACCAGAGCGGTAAATCCGGTGGAAAGTTTCTATACTTGATGCCAGGTATCAATTTTATCCTTCACAGGTTTTATTTTTGAAAGTTTACAATCTTACTATAATTTTTATAATTGATCTATTATTTCCTTATCAATGGTTATTTTATTACGGCAAAGCGCTAGCAATTATAAGGAAAAGCAGAGTGTTTTTTTTTTTTAAATTTTTCAAGGCAGGTAAGGTTGGACATTTTACTTTGGTACACGTTCTATTTACACGTTCAGCAAAAAAAAAAAAAAAAACGGTATTAGTTTTCGCTTCATCCAAGTAGTACAACAAAGGTAGCCTGCTTTTGGTACAACAGTAGACGGTTTTTTTTAAAAAAAAAGGACTAATCCTTTTTTATTAAAAAGATTGTACAAATTCAAATGTCCAACCCTCCCTAACAATTTGTTCCTTACTTATCCACACGTCTACCTAAAAGCGGTACTAAAAAAAAACTCATGTACTACTTTGTCATCTTCATTCTAACCTTTTACTTCTTTTTTTTAGAGCTGGAAATAAAAGAAACTAGATGTGTAGGTTAATTGTTTATCAGTAAACCTCCCCCTCTCCCTTCCATCACATCTGTATTCGATACTTGATAGTTTGTCGATTTTGATCCAAACAAAGTTTAACAAACAAAAGAAAAAAAAAAAAAAAGTTGGCTTAAACAGGTATTAAATTGTGTTTCGTTCTTATTTTTTTTATGGAAAAATTTTTTTTCCCTGCGACCAATTTGATTTTTTATCCAATCGGTGGCCACTGATTTGATGTTGCATAATCCAGGGCCCTATTTATATCGAAGGGAGCGAACCACTTAAAAAGTATATATGGTGTCTTTTTCCCCATCTATTTCTAAGTCTGTGGGTTAAAAAAAGGGCAAATTACTTTATCTACACACATAGTGGCGATAACAGAAAAAAAAAAAAAAAAAAAAAAAAAAAAAAAAAAGAATGACAGTTGCCTTAAAAAAACATTTGTAAATAAAAGCAAACGTAAAATAGAGAGTTATGATGTGTGGGAATGTACAACTAGCTTATTTGTGTATATTAACATTTTTATACGATCGTACAAAAAGACGTACGTATTTGTATATAAACCCATATTAGTGCTCATTTCCGTATGTACAAAGCTATTATTTATTATTAAATGTGGAAGGGGGATGCTTTTTTTTTTTAATTTACGATTTTAATCTGTGGGGGCGAGCGTGTAACAGTATAAGCTTGTAATTTGGGTTTTAATCTATCTAGATCATCAGAGTAAGCAGCTTGTTGAGGACACGATTCAATATGATTCAAGACATCAGCAACTAATCTATCTAATAAAGGAGAGTTGGTTGGTTTTATCGTCATCTTTTGCTGCATTGGTTTATGATGGCTTTCTTTATCTGTGACATCATGCATCGGTTTAATAGGTAATGGCACATTCATTGCTTCTTTTACATCGTTTTTTGTTAAAGATATGGGTGTGGTAGAAGAAACAGAAGGTTTGTTGGTCTGAAATGGTGGACGGCGTAACATGCGTGACGGTGACCCAAACAATAAATCCTTTCCGCAAGAAATACCTAATTGAATATCAACAGGTTTTCGCATAGATGATGCTTCTGTCACCTTGCGAGAGAAGTTTAAAAAGTGATGTGCTGTGTCAATTGAAGCAAGCCCTTTCCTATTATCTTCTTCATCATCTAATTGTAATAAAATATCGGTTTGTTTACGTGAAGATATCATAGTTTAAAAATAAAGCAAATAAAGAAAATAAAAATAAAAATAAAAGTTAAAAAGAGAGAGAAAGAGGTGAAAAGGTATTTTATGAAATCTATATACTGCAGTGCCTGGGAAAATATTACCCGGTGACTAGTTATTTTTTTCATAGTTATAATGTATTCTGCTAAAGTTAATAAAGTAACTAATAAAGCAAGCTATAAGAAGGGAGGTTCGTTAGAAAGAGAAAACAGTTAATATCATTGCCGTAATATATAACCGATTTACGTCATGTATTAGAAACTTTACTTGCTTTATATTAACAACCTATGACGATAACTACTAGTAGAACCCTACATGCCACACAAGCAGTGCATATGGCGACACTATCTACGTGTTAGTATTTTACGCAAGACCTTTTAATGTTTATATTTTTAGATCATCAATACCTGCACATAAAATACACACAAATATATATAAAAAAACTAAGGTTTGATATTATTTGCACAAATAAGGGGGGAGGGCGAAGAAAAAGAGAAAATGACCCAAAGGTAAAAAATGAAATAAAAAGTAAACTAATACTTTTTAACATAACGTGCAATGATAAGAGTGAGGGGATGAAAAGAAGAGAAAACGACACCAAAAGTAAAAAAAAAAAAAATGAAATAAGATAAAAAGATTATTCTTTTTTTCGATGCTTTATCAAGTCCATTTTCTCATCTCTAAGTCATGATAGAGGAGTAGTGGGGACAGGATGGCCATCTTTCGACTTTTCCGACGAGAGATTCTTTAGCCTTACCGGCGTAATTTCCTATATTTTTCAGTTAGCATAAGATTCATATTAGGAATGAAATTTATATACCTTTAATTGTAATAATATCAATATCAGAGACGGTGTAGCAAATAGTTATTCAAATGAGAACTTTGAAGACTAAAGTGGAGAAAGGTTCCTGGAGGACATTTCAGGGCTAGTTGATCCTAAGAGGCTGACAAGTTCCGTTATGTCAAAGTGCTCACTTTTGTTGGGAGTGGCAAGTTGCGGAAAAGTGACGACTTGCTGAGCTCTTTCATTCTGTAGACGCCATTATATACTGTAAGTAAACAGGTCAAATCTGGACATAAGAACGCCACCGACAACTGGAGAAGACACCCCTTCCCTGATCAAAGTATTGAGCATTTATCTCATCTCCTGGCCAATTTTGACAAGATCAGATTTTGGGAATACGGCACGACTGTTAGGTGGTTTGGCCTCCGCATAAGCACGGTCAAGGCGGTGCAATCCTTGAGTATTGTGTATACTGTTAACTAAAAGCCCAAACTTTCGTCCTATGCAAAATATTTGCAACAATTAATTCGTTAGGGCTTCGTCCATATTGTTCATAGCTTCACAAAGTATTGGAATTGTGACTTTCTGGATTTGGTGCCACAGACGAATCTATAGTAGTTTAAGTAAGTTGGTGACTTTATATTATAAAAAAAAGCCTTTACATTTACCTGCGGTACTTTTGAGGACCATAGGACACATCTATCGGTTATTGGAACAACAGGTTCCACAAGTAAATCCCTCATGATACGATGATTATATATATATCAGTTCATTGGAAAGTTAGCTTTATTTTAAAATAAGAAAAAAAAAAAAAAAACTTACTGGATCTGGTTACTAAAGTATGCAGTAATACTTTGCTTTGTGTCTAACGAAAATAAATAAATGTAGTTTAAAGAACTAGATATAAAGTGTTTAGTTAATCATGTTAATAGGGAAAATCATATTTATAACTTACAGTAATCGTAAATCTGACAAGCCCTTGGGATCTGACTTCAAAGAAACAGAACTGAAGACCTTTAATTCAATAATAACATCAAAAAAAGATTTATTATTAGTTGAATCTAAGCTGTATACACATGGTACCGTGGTAGAGATATATAAAGCGAGAAATCTATACATATCATCTTCTGCTAGAGGATGGCGATCAATGGTTAAGTCGGACGGAAAAGAAATGCCAACAGATTATTCTTCATCATTAGCAGATATATTATTTGTTAATATTTACGACATATAATTCCATCACCACTTTATTAAACGCAGTAAGCCTTGCTAGTCTACGTACCTCTTCATAGTTTTCGCTGGAACTACTGCCTCGGTTTAAGAGCTAATAATTAAGCAGAAAATTAGTGATTTAAAAAACGCCCCGATAAAACATGAGAGTATTACTTACATAGGTTCCAGCTTGTTTTTGATGTTCTGTATACAACGCGCCGGTTTCTGCTTGAAGAGTTTGTCTTATCAATACTTCTTTCCAGTATTCACTGTACGTTGTTTTTTTGGAGACACTTTACAAAGTATAATAGTCAATATTCAGTTTTTTTTCTAGTAGTACTTAATTAACCTACACTTAAACTCTTTCTTTGGGTTACTTCCCCCCGCTGTTGGTCAGAGGGGGGCCATAAAGCAATTTCTTTTAAATCGTTTGAGAATTCTTTTTC
This sequence comes from Helicostylum pulchrum, assembly GCA_025677825.1. Taxonomy (NCBI): domain Eukaryota; kingdom Fungi; phylum Mucoromycota; class Mucoromycetes; order Mucorales; family Mucoraceae; genus Helicostylum; species Helicostylum pulchrum. The sequence continues at coordinate 65,501 of JAIXMO010000040.1, forward strand.
TGCTGTTGATTGAATGAAGAATTGGCTAACCCTAAACGCCGGAACGACGTCAAAATAATCATTGGGCTTGCACTTGAAGTGCTCTTTCAAGTACTTTATAAAAAACCCCATTGTTTTGAAGGAATATTTTAGAAGAGCATCGTTTAAAAAATATCATCGGCATGTTGATCATCTTTTATAAATGGTCAGAAGGTCTTTTTAAAAAATCTATATTAAGTATAATAGTCAATGTCCTGTTTTTTTGTTGTTTTTCGCTGTTTGTAGTACTGTGATCTTACGACGTGGTTTTCAAAATTCCTAAAGTTTCATTTCTGGTAGGGTGACGAGAGAGAATACCAAGTGGCAGCTTTGAGATATCCGTGCAATAATCACCGCGTAAACGTCGGACGTCTACGAAGTTTTCTGTTTTCCATAAGCGCCATATATATAGCAAACAGTAATGTTGAACCATTTGGGCTCGAAGGTGAAGAAGAAGCAGAGTCAACGTCATCCAAATGGATTTTGGAGTTTGGTATTAACTGCCTCAGAGAAAAAACTCATATGAGCTAAGGATGCCTTCCCTAACCAATGTACCCTCTTTTACAGTTTAGCCTTCACCGTAGATTAGTTATTGAATCGGTCTCCTTTGAAGGTAGAAATAGTGTTATAGTTAAAAACGTCTTTGTGTATAAACGATCGAGGTTATTGATGGTATATTGGTAATCTATCATAAGAAAGTAAACGTGCTTAAAAAAAAAGAGAAAAGAGCAGATAAATGTTTTCCTTTTAAAAAAAACTGACATAAATAGTCAAACTTAATTGTAATTATTTCGTAACAGCTTAACTATTTCTAAAACAAAGATTAAATATAGTTAAACAAGATACATCCTTTTTTATTGACAATAAAAAACCTGTAAATAAGTATAATCAGATTATTATTGAAGAATAAAAAAGTGCCAAGAGCAGGATAATAACAGAATATAGCAAAATACGCTTGATATAATATAAATCTATTAAATGAAAATAATAAGGATAAACAGATATAAACTCTAAGGCTGTATCTATATCTATTCTAATACATTAATATTAATATGTAAGTTGGAATAGTACATGTTGAAAACGTGTGTAATTCCAACTTGAAATCCCGTACGTATTTAACACGAAGTATTACACCATATCTTCTCTGCTGGGACCAGGTAAAGTACGATTTGCAATCGCTTAAAGATTTCAGAAAACCAAAAGGACAAGCAAACATGCATTAACAACTACTCTTCAGCGATTTTTCTCTTTCTGGTAACTTTTTCTACCAAGCGAACCGTATCCGTTTGCACCAGCATACCACTCAAAAAAAGCTTCGTTTGAAATAAGTGCAGTACTATATAAAAAGATATTTTTGCATACATATGAATTTGTTTTTAAGAGAAAAAAAAAAAAGAAGAGGAAGATAAAAAAGTCTATTTTATCATAAACTATTGCAACACTACTTTTTTTTCACACACAGGCAAATATTTATACGAAAGAAAAACTGCAATCCAGAAGACGGATGAGTTTAGTCCAAATGGTTAAATTATAAAATGGTCTTTTGCTTGTACAACACAGCAACATCTATTTTGTCAACAACAGATTCCAACATACTTGTCAACTATTTCAAAAAAAAAAAATAAGTTTTATACCAGTACATTTTATATTCATATACTTACTGCTATATCTTGTAAAGATTCCACAAACTTTGCCTGTTTATAAATGATTTTGTTTGCCTTTTTCAATTTACCGATCTGGATCAAATCCTCCGCATAATACAACCAACATTTACACTCTAATACCGGATCTTTTAATCTTTGAGCCAATTTAATTTGTTCAATTGCCAATGCACCTGCTTTATACGCCTTAAAAAAAAACCTGTGTTAATACCATATTTACATTTTAATCAAAATAATCGACTTACATATTTAGTATTACTTTTACCTAAAGAACAATACGCTCCACCCAACACCGAGAAATAAACACCTGTAACTGCTATATAATGTGCTCTAGAAGAAATGCTCCACATTTTCCGACACCAAGACATGTTGATACGAATCGACCTTGTAACATAATCCTTTACTAACATGATAAATAAAATATCTATAGGTTGGTTGAATACACCTAATAGCAAACTGAACGAGTCAGTGAGGGATCTGTCTAGTTGACGTCGAATAAATTCTAGAGAGGTAAAGTCATGGCAGGTAATAATACCGCACGCGTTAGGTTGTGTTAAACGAGATTTCAATCCATGGAATAAATGTGTTGTGGTTGGATTACAAGGCGTTGCAATGTATAAACTGGTTTGCTGCAAGTCTAAAAAAAAAGGAAGCAAAAGTTTTAGAATACGGAAACAAGAGTATTGAAAGGGGGACTTTTATATATATATATATATATATATATATCGTTTTTTATTTATTTACTTGTAACTTTTTTCCTTGATGCTAACAGATGACTATACGAAAAGACCTGATCAAGTTGACATTGACTTATAACTGACATGGAAAAAATAAAATAATAAATATCAAAAGGGGTAAAAAGGACTAGTTGCACCCAAATTAGTAGATTTTTATTTAATATTGCATAATGTGTCAGATGACCCAAACATAAGAAAGATAACAATGCCCTTTTTCTTTCTTCTCTTTCTATCCTTTCTTTCTTTTATTTGTATGATTATGAAGTACGCTTTTATTTTAAGTTTAGTATCCATTGCTACAGTGGCTTTAGCAAGAGACCAGCAGTCCACTTTCTCTCTTCCAGAGTTGCAAATACAGAATGAACTGAATCAGTTAACAGATGACTTGTTGCAAGTAGAGTCCATAACGACCTCATGCAGTAGTTGTATTTCTTTACTTCACCTTGTCAAGAAAATGTCTTATATGTCCGAATCGTTTCTTATCAATACATTGACCAGAGTTTGTAAAAGAACGAATAAAGTGGATAATGAAGTTGTAAGTTCCTTTCTTTTTTTTTCTTTTTTTTTTTTGTATATATTCTAACTTGACTATAGTGCGAAGGTGTGATTAGAGAACAAGCTCCAATTATCCGTAAAGTCTTACCGGTAAAATTTTATTACTAATCTAAAAAGCCGTATTTTAAACTTTTTTCATATATATGTAGTCAATGACTGTATCAGGTCGGGATGGTCATCTTATGTGCGCAGCCATCCTGAATTCATGTCCTTATCCAGGTAAAAAAGAAAAAATATCTCACTTTGAAAAAGGTCATTTAAACGAAAATTTTTCTTATCTCTTAAAGATATTGAGCATTGGAATGTCCCGTTCCCTAAACCCAAGCCAGACATTTTACCAACGTTATCTAAATCAAGAGGAAAGACCATGACAGTCTTACAACTAAGTGATTGGCACATAGATCCCGACTACATAGTAAATGATAAATCATCCCCAAAAACTTGTATATATTTTTAAACTAACAAAAACAAAATATAGCCTGGTTCCGAAGTCATTTGTGATAAACCAATTTGTTGTAGGCCTGCATATACTGATTACACCAATATAACTAAACAAGCTTCAATTTGGGGTAAATTATATATACACAAATTAAAAAAAAAAAAATAGATAAAATTTTTTTTAACCTTGTTTACAGGTGAATACAGTTGTGATACACCCTTGACGTTAATTCAGTCATTATTAGACTACATTCCTAAAGTAGAGCCCGATATAACGTTTGGTATCATGACAGGTGATGTACCACCGCACGAGGTCTGGTCCACTTTACCCATCCTCAAGACGCAACTTATCCAAGACGAGACGTACCGTTTACTCCACCAACATTTTGACTCACCCTACTCACTAGACTCTATGCTGTACCCAGCTGTTGGTAACCACGAAGCAGCCCCCAGCAACAACTTTCCCTTAAAGTCCTCCAATATCCCAATCGAAATAGAAAAGGACTATCTTGATTTGAAATGGCTGTACAAGAGTCTAGCACACAGTTGGAGAGGCTGGCTTTCTTTAAAGACCAACCCGCAAGTAGAGCGAAACACCGGTAGTTATACTGCCAGACCCGTGCGAGGCCTTAAACTCATTAGTCTAAACACAAACTTCTGTTACATATTGAATTGGTGGTTGTACGAGCACCCTATTCAAAAGGATCCCAATGGCGTCTTGACCTGGTTGATTGGGGAGTTGCAGGATTCAGAAGATCGCGCAGAACGTGTTTGGATTATTGGACATATTGCTCCTGGCGATAGTACCTGTTTCCATGATTATGCTAATTATTATAATCAAATTATTGATAGATATTCGCACATTATCTCTGGTCAATTTTTTGGTCACACGCACAAGTAAAGTAAAACCTTATCTTTTTATATATGCATTAATTTTTATTTTTTTACTTATTTATTATAAAGAGATGAAATGACAATCTTTTACGGACACAATAAAAATCAAACGGCTAAAGAAGCTATATCAGTGGGATACGTTGCTCCTTCCATCACACCTTTCCATAACCTCAACCCTGGCTTTCGGTAAGTTAAAAAAAAAACAAAAGTATATAAAAAATCTCACGTTTTTTTTTTTTTTTTTTTTTTTTTTTTTTTTGTTGCACATGATCTAACGTATTGTCCAATAGTGTGTACAAAATAGATACCGAAACCTTTGAAGTAGTTGATTCCATTACCTATACAGCTGATTTAGACCAAGCCTCTACCTGGTTAAACGGACCTGTAAGTAGTATTTTTATCTTTATTTTTTTACAGTGCAATACCTAACGATATACAATAGAACTGGCATGTAGAGTATTCAGCAAGAGAAGAATTCAATTCTACATTGGCGTACTTGCCTTCTCCAAGCTCTTCATTATCAGCTGCATGGTGGCACAACGTCACAATCGATATGGAGACTAACCAAGAAACATTTAACAAGTACCGCTTGTTTACTACTAAATCTTCTCCGCTGACAAAAGAATGTGACGATAACTGTAAGAAGAATACCATTTGTAATATTCGAGCAGGCAAGTCAGAACAGCGTTGTGATTATGAGTCTGATGTTTTTAACGGTGAAGGTATTGGTATTAAGCGCGAGACTTATAAACCGGAGACCCATCTTTGTGCAATGAATTTAGTTGGTGTTCGGTCTCAACAATAAGGCCTTTTTTAAAATAAAGACAGGAGATTTAACTAAATTAATCTTCATTCAATTTCTATTAAAACTTGCCGTCAAGTTTCTTTTTGTTAATTTAGTTGTAAGATCACTTAGAGCAAATGATTTCAGGTGGGTCGAAGATTACACTATCATCAATGTTCACTAAAGGCGATCCCATGTAATCCACAGGCAACGGCGTGGTTTAAAGAGACTGACTTTATAACAAACTGGTTATTTTCTTCTTGTCGAGAATATACTTATCTAGTATTCTCGCTTACAATATATACTCTTGTTGAGCAGTTTGGTTGATTAAAGGAACATCGATATCTTCTTCTTCCTTGTCACCGTTATATTCTTCAACTGCTTCCCTGACTTCGTTATTATGCTTTAACTATTATAAGTTGATAAATTATTTTTATCTGTTTGTTAGTGAAGGGCCGAACTTACTTTTTTTGTGATGTTTATCAAAACATTATTTTGGGCCGCAACTGAGGGTAATCCTAAGAGTCTAATCCAAGTGATCTGAAAGTGTATATATGCATATAACGTGGCCATCCGTTATAAAAAAATACGTTTTCCCTTAGAATTCGACGTAAGGATCTATCGCTTAATGTACCATCGAGGTGTTTATGTTTTCTTAGAAGTTGACTCGTTCGTGATCCCTGTTCTCCCCCTTACCTTTTCAGACCAGCTACTTATCTTTATATCTCATATGTGGCAGTTGAAGGTAATGCGTGCGATGTTTTTTTTTTCTTGACTAATTAAATTTTTTTTTTTCTCGACCACAAATATAATTATATTACAGAAAGCCACAATAGTATTATAAAGTATTTAACTACTTCATCTGGAACTCGAGTTATTAAAAACAATCTCTCTCCACCATACGTATCTCCTCAAAAAAGACAAAAGCTTTAAAAAAGGTCTTTTTTTAAAAAAAGATATAAGCAAATGATTACAGTATTATGAATAAAAGTATGCCAGTTTTTTTATTTTTTTATTTTTTTTATAACTGTGTTCTCATCGATGAGGCAGGGCTTAATAAATAAATGGTGCGCTATCATGCTTGGTCAAAAGTAGGAAGTCCATCAAATATTAGATAGACATTATAAACATTGCTATGAGGTTCAAAAAAGTTGTTTCACAGTGTGTTCTAATTTAGAGTGGATGCACTGTATACATATATAAAAAACAGTCTTTTTTTTTTTTTTTTTTTTTTTTTTTTTTTTTTTTTTTTGGGATTGCTTTTTGCTCTCATACACATTAAAAAAAAATATGACACAGAAAAAAGTGATTATTGTAAAGTTAGGAGGAGCAGCTATTACAGAAAAACGCGGTGTCTGCCAACTATCGAACCCGCAACAACTCGAAGAAACCTTAGACCAAGTTGAAACAGCCTACCGGCACTTGACCAAATCAGGCCACCAGCTTATCCTGATCCACGGAGCCGGTAGCTTTGGTCACCCTCAAGCGAAACAATATAACCTTAAACCAGGCTGGACGACGACAACACCTCCTACACCGCACTACTTAAAAGGCCTTTCACATATCCGACACTGTTTACAAAGCCTAAGCCAGCACATCTGCTCCAGTTTAGAATCTCGTAATGTACCTGTGTTAGCCATGAGTCCCTTGGATTACATTCAAACGCAAGATTGCGAGCAAACTTCTACCGAGTTATTTCAACCGATGGCGGCACGTGTTCGCCAGTACTTGGACTTGGGTTTCGTACCTGTATTACACGGCGATGCGATTCTAGACGGAATCAGAGGGTGTACGATCTTATCTGGCGATATCATCATGTACCAATTAACGCAACTTTTGACAGTGACGCGATGTATTTTTATAACAGATGTCTGTGGAATTTATAAGAGCGATCCTAAACAAGACAACAGTAGCACAAGTAATCCATTGATCAGAGAGATACTTGCTCAAGAAGAAAAGGAACAAATACAATCAAATGGTAGTACGATAGATGTAACAGGTGGTATGGGAGGAAAAATAAAATGGGCTAAAAAAATTGTATTATCTGATAACAAGATTGATTGTATCATTTGTAAATGGGGGTCAAAGGAAGCTTTAGATATGATGTGTTTAGAACCTATTGGTGTAAAGGGACAACAAGAAATGACTATTGTGACAAGTACTCTTGGATCTGTTGTTTCGTAGCAGGTTCCTTTTGATACACTTGCAATAAACGTTCAGTTGCTAAAGCGTGTAAATCGCTAACATGGTTGACTTCAGTGGATGTTAATAATTTCGAAGCACACTACCACACGATATAAAGAAAAATGTATCAGAAAATAAAAATAAATGAAAAACTCTCCTTTTTTTTTCTTTTTACCAGTTGCAACCCATAAAGTGCTCTAACATTATCTGTACATAACTCCAACACCTTACAATAATGTTTAAAAGCCAAAGGTAAATGGTTCAAGGTATAAAGAACTTCGGCATATTTCAAGTAACAAATATGGTTGGAAGGTTGAAGCAAAATGATTTCCTCACAGCAGTAAGCGGCTTGATCGTACATGTGTTTACTCAAGTAAACGTCACATAATTCAAGCCATGCTTCATGATCGTCGTAGTAAGTGTCCAAGTATTTCGTTAAAGCGTCAATCATATCTTGTTCCTTGTTTCTGGCTTTTAATAATGCAATTTGTCGCTTAGAAGCCAACTAGTTTTATAAAAACGTATTTAGTTTAAAAGATGTTTTTTTTTTTCGTTATCGTTTTTTTATGTTGTACCATGTTGGTATCATCCTCTTGTAAAATGGTATCGTATACTTCTTGTGCTTCATCTAATTGACCTTGTGCTTCAAATCTCATACCTAACAATCTACGGAACCGAAGTGACTTTTCGGTAAATCTTTCCTTGAGTTTATCAATACAAAACTAGAAAAATATAAGTTCCTGGATATATTTGGGTGAGCGTTTTTTTTTTTTTTTTTTTTTAATTTACGTCAGCAAGTGTAAAGTCTCCAACATCAAGAGCTGCAATAGCTACTTGTTCATAAAATGGCCAAACTAGAAGAAGAAGAAAAAATAAGTATACACGGAAAAGTGATGATGAGGGGGGTTTACTTTGATCGCCAAGTTTAGAAATATAGTTGTCTTTTATAAGTCTAGCACCGAGAATAGTTACTCGTTCAGAGTTACGTTCGTTGGTCATACGAAACGTTTGAAGTTCTTCAACTGCTTTAACGTGATCAAATTTATTCATAGTTGTTGTTTTTTTTAAAAAAAAAAAGAAAGAGGAAAACACGTAAATTACTAAAGGAGGAGGAGGAGTCTGAGATAGATTGATGTTGGCTAGATTTTATACGTCACAAAAAGAAAAACTTTTTTTTTTTTTTTTTTCATTGTTTCAAGCGCATAAACAAAGCATGTGTGATTCTCATAAAAATTACTTTTTGAAAGGCTAATAAATCTATTTATGTAAGCCCACACAATAAGAAAATAATCTGATCATTTAAATAAAAAAGAAATGGTTTAACAATAAACTTTTGTAATTAGCGTTTATACGCTTTTCCCAATTGAGCTCCGAAATACACACAAATATAAAGTCTATTTTTTTTTTTTTTTTTTTTTTTTTTTACTTTCTTTTTTCCTTTAAACTTTTTTTTAAGAAAAAAACACACATTATACTCCAACAACAACAAAACTCGACTCTATCATATATATGAACTGTATAGAAACAGGCAAGCTTAAATAAAGAAGGAAAAAAGAAAAAAAAAAAAAAAGACAATTATTTATATTTATCATATTAGACAAATTCATTCATTCTCGGTAAACAACAAGATACAAAAAAAAAAAAAAAAAAAAAACTCTTTTTTTACTAACACCAAAAACAGGTTCGGCAGAAACGTGCCGAAAGTCATTCACATTCAAGAAAATGATGCCTCCAATTTTATAAAGTCATCAGACCTCGTCAGTTCACAATTGGCGCTAGACAGCCAACTGTCCCTGTCTGCCAAAGAAGAAGAAGAATGGACATATAACAACAATTTCTCAGCAGACGTTTCACAAATCTCTTCTGGCCTTCAATCCATTGACATCCTTAGTTCAAATCCTGTCACTCCCGAAGACCGTGAACCCATCACTCCCAAACTAAACAACAACATTTTATTATTCAACCGTCGTCATCTTACCGATACACTATACCCAACAACCACCGCAAACAATATATCGAGATATTTACCTCAAAATCAAGCTGTCATTACCACTCAAGATAATTGGAGAATCAGTCTTGCAAATCATATTGCTACCACCATACTTTCTGGCTCCATTTCCAATTTCGAGTTTATTGGAAAACATATATTGGATTTTATAGATGTGACTCATAGACCTTTATTACTGGCAAAAATCGTCAAAAGGCGACAAGAGCATAACCACCAACACTCTACTAATACACTAAACGGAACTGTATTAATATGTGGTGATATTGTAAGTATTTAAACATGTCATTTTTTTTATTGTTGTTGTTGTTGTTGTTGTTGTTGTTGTATAAACATGACGTGTTATTTATGCTGCTTTTTAGATACCCATTATTAAACAAGATGGTACCAAGTCATCTGCGTCACTTTGGTTAAAAGAAAAAAAGAACGAAATGGGTTCATCGATATTTATTTGGATCTTTGAACAAGTATTCCAAAGCACAATTAAACTGGTTTTGCATAACCAAAAGATACAATCAATTGACAAAGGCGTGAGTGAACTATTTGGTTATACCGAAACCGAACTCTATCAACAATCAATTGCAACCCTTTTACCACATTTTGATCCTCACCATACATTATTTGGTGCACGTACCAAGCTAAATGTCACCTTCCCAGTCATGATAAAACATGCCAAAGACATGATTCGCATCATCTCAATGCCAACCTTATCTGGTCTCGTCACTGTACGACGCAACGGTACCATTGAAAACTGCAGTAACGCAACCTTTTTAAAGTACTTGTTTGGGTACCACCACCCACTCGACTTAACAAACACAAACATTTGTAAATTAATACCTGATTTTCTTTTACTGGTGGGGTGTCTTGAACGAGACGATTTATTACATGATGGATACGTTTTAAATAACCTTGTCTGTCGTGACATTTTGAACTCGCAAAAGAAAAACAAACCTGGTCATCGTCGTGACTCGCCCATTGATGCTGTACATAGAGATGGAACTTTATTAGAAATAGATTTACAGTTAAAGTTATTACCTGATACTAACAATTTAGCCATCTGGATAACATTTGATAGAGAGTCTGTATTTAGTCATTCCGGTCATACGGCTGGTATGACTCAACAGATGTTTACTACCAGTACCGCTTTACCAACTAACATTCGATCTAAATCAATCAATATACCTGCTGTTGAACAAGACGCTGTAAAGAAAAAATCACTTATTTCTCCCACCAATCTAAAACCGGATAGACCCACAGTGGCTACTGCAAGAATCACAAGCTTTTCAAGACCTTCCTTCACTTCGTCAAAATCTGCTATTGAAACCACAAAACAACACATCATTAATTCCACTTGGCCTCGTGTAGGTGATTACTCTGCTCAGACCTTGAACCATCGTATTGATGATTACCTAATCCTAGATGATTTAGGTCAAGGAGCATATGGTCTCGTAAAACTAGCTTGTTTAAGAAACGATCCAGAAAAGGTACTTGCTATAATAATAAAAAAAAAACCGTACTTTTTTTTTTAAAACATATACTAAACCAAAAAAAAAATAAAAAATTATAGAAGCGTGTAGTTATCAAGTACGTAATTAAATCTCGTATCCTTGTAGACTGTTGGATCCGTGACCGTAAACTAGGCCTTATTCCGGCCGAAATTCATGTCCTTCACACACTGAAAAAGATCCCGCATATCAATTGCAGCAACATGCTCGACTACTTTGAAGATGAAGATCATTACTACATTGTGATGGATCTGTACGGCGCCGGTATGGATTTATTCGACTATATTGAACTAAAGAACGGCATGAGCCAATCAGAAATCAAGTCTATTTTTCACCAAATTGTGTCTGCGGTGGGACATTTGCATGATCATCGAATTGTGCATCGTGATATCAAGGATGAAAACGTCATTTTGGATCTGAAAGGTGGTGTCAGATTAATTGATTTTGGAAGCGCGGCGTATTTAAAAGAAGGAAGGAGGTACGAGAGTTTTGTCGGGACCTTGGATTATGCAGCGCCCGAAATATTGAAGGGTCAGACGTATACGGGTCCACCGCAAGATATTTGGGCCTGTGGTACTTTGCTGTATACTTTGATATATCGTGAAAATCCCTTTTATAATATAGACGAAATTATGGAACACGAATTAAGAATACCCTTTGTTTTATCAGAAGGTATAAAAAAAAAGAAAGATGTTGGTAAATAATCAGCTCATTTAACTAATTTTATAAATATAGATTCTGTTGATCTTATTAGACAAATGTTGGAACGTGATATTGAAAAACGATTAACTATTCATCAAGTGCTCGATCATCCTTGGTTCCAATCTAAATAGACACACTCACATTCACACAAACTGTATTTTATCCTTGTATATCTCCTCTCTTCTTTCTTAAATACTATTCATACCCCCTTCTCTCTTTGCGTCACCTTGTTATTGTTTTTAATATGCCATGAAACTGTATCACTAATAAAACTGACAAGGACTAACCTGCCATTTTGATCTACTTTTTTTTAATAAACAAAAATGCAATAACTTGTTTCAATTAAGTAATATATGTGTATATTTCTTTTTCTTAAAAAAAAAGAAGGCATTTTTTTTAAAAAAACGTGTCAAATTGACTCTCAATATATTTACTACTTTTTTTGTTTAAGCGTATACGGAAAGTTAATAAAAAAAAAAAAGAGGAGGAGGAGGGAGTACAGCCTCTTTTTTTTAAGGAGGTCCCGTGATACGTTGTAACAGGAATGTTTGAATGTCAAAAAAAAACATATTGGACTCGCATTACATTGCATCCACTTGGGCTTATTATAATTTCCTTTCTCTTTTTTTCCCTCTTTTTTTTTTTTTTTTCTTTTCTTTATGACTACTATTATACCACCTTTTCATTTCCCTGCTGGAAAATCTTCCATCAAACATGATCAACATATTTTAAATACCATTGTAAGTATTTAAAAAAAAATATCCACGCATACACATTTTACTTATAACATGTTGTAGACAACAGTAAAACAAATATACAATTATCGTCCACACCTAACAGAACCACAATTTATACCTGTTTCGAAAGAATGTGGATTGCCACGATACTTGAATATGGCCTTTTTTCGTAAATTAGAATCCATTGGAAAAATGGAAACTCGCGTTACTTTTTCAGCTTTTCTAGAGTAAAAAAAAAAAAAAAAAAAAAAAACTTAAAAACATTTCTTTCCTTCTATTTGTTAAAAAAAAAAAAATAGAGGTTGGACAAGTATAGCAAGAAATAAATTCGATGATGACTCTTTATTCTTTAACGTCCTTAAAAAACAAAACTGCAATTGGATTTCTCCAGAAGACTTGTTACCTGTATTAGAAGGTACATACTTCTTTTAAAAATATCGCGGTAAACTAATTTTACTCTTAGATGTCGTATTAAATCATCCAGGCTTAAAGTTTTTAGGGGATAATCCATTGTTTCAAGAACGTTACAGTAAGTTTTTCCCCTTTCCCACCGTAATGACACACTAACCCGCTAAAACCCTGTATATACTAGTTGAAACGGTTATTTGTAGAATATACTATGACGGTCGATGTGCACACGGCCGTATGACGCTCTCTCACTTCCGTAACTGCAACTTTACACAAATGATCAAGAACCTTAGCCCTGATGTTGATCTTAATAACGTACCCTTTTTAAAAGAAAAAACCTTTTTTTTTTTTTTTTTTTTTAATACAAGTAACTAACATTTTTAAAAAAATAGACTCGTGATTGCTTTTCCTATAAACACTTTTATGTCTTGTACTGTAAATTTTGGGTACTGGATGAAGACCACGATTTAATTATTTCCGAATCTGATCTGTTAAATTACAATGATGGGCTTTTATCAGCAAAGATCACGACTCAAATTATGCAGCATGGTCGTATCTCTGCATTTGCTAGAGATGATCATTTACAAGAAACTGTATTAACTTATTTAGATTATATTTGTATGTTTTTACCTTTCTTCTTTAAAAAAAAAATCAAGTTACTTATTACTGTAAAATAGGGTTTTTAATATCAGAGACAGATAAAAGTACACCGGTAGCTATTGAATATTGGTATACAATTTTTATTAACTTTTTTTTTTTTAAAAAAAAAAACTATATTAACTCTAATTTATTAAGGTTCCGATGTATGGATGAAGATGGCGACGGCGTAATTACTACTTATGATTTATCTCAACATTGGAATGATCAAGATAAAAAGTAAACTTTTCCTCTTCTTTTAAAAAAAAACTAATATATAGAAATTATAGGCTTCAAGATATTATTGAATCTTATAGCGATGAATGTATTCGATTCGACGATATAATTTGTCAAATGTAAAAAAATTACTACTCCTTTTTTGCCTCTTCTTCTTCCCCTTAAAATAACTAAAAAAAATTACATATATTAAACAGGAACGATTTAATTCAACCAGAGGTCCCAGGCCAATTCCGTTTACGAGACTTGAAGCGCAACGGCACGATCGCAGAACGCTTCTTTGATACATTTCTCAATATTGAAAAGTTTCAAATCCACGACACGTATCAAGGCTTGATCCGGTCCATCCACAACCACAAGCGAAACGAGAAACCGGGTCTGTGCCAATTAATAGCAGATCATTACCGCGTGCCATTTTCCTTGGGGCTCTGGTGCGACTACGCAGAACAAGAGTACGAATTGTTGATCTTGAGCGAGCAGTGCGGGTCCTCGGATTCGGATTGGTCCGTACAGAACACGGATGAGTCCTTAGAGAACGATTTCTTTATTGATCAAATCAGTAGTAGTAGCGATCATGAAAGTGATTCAAGTGCTCCGTCTACTCCCGTTATGCAAGAGTCAAACCAAAATTGGAAAGATGAAAAAGTAAATGAAAAAGTAAATGAAAAACCTAACTGGATCTGGCATTCAGTGAGTCCATAATTCCCGTCTTTTTTTTAAATAAAATTTACGATGGTCTACTATAATATAATTTTGGCCCTCAACTCAAGCCTGGACTAAGTTGAGGAAAAAATAAGTCACCAGACTCACTGGGAGAACCCGACTTACTATCCTTGTACTTGAGTTTTTAGAATGAAATACAAAATTTTCACTAGGAAAAAAAATAATTAAATTGCCTGAGGCGGTATGCTTCCCTGGGACTGGTGCTATAGTGCAATCAAATGTTTAAAGTGGTTAGCCAAGTCGTTCAGAAATAATATATCAATGAAAACATATGATTACTTATTTTTATAATATACGCATAAGAACAGACGGTATTTTTGGGCAGGTAAACCATCCGTATTTACATATACTAAACGCTGGCATCAGTAAAACCCCCTCTCCATCCGTTTTTTTTTTTAAAAAAAAAAACTTTCCTATTCTAGAGGTGAAGAAGGGAAAAGACGACCAAACCGTAAAGTAACAACTCAAAAATACCGTAACACCAGCTACATAACAAAGACATTTACTAGCGACAAAACAATCATTAAAGTTCAAGTAAACAAAGCATATAATAGGGTCCAAGTAGAGTAAGAGCTTCTTTGGCTATAATAAAAAAGTAAATAACAAGAATTTGTCATGATAAAAATATTTCACAGCGCTTACCACGGAATAACCCTTATCTCAAGTATAACATCACCCAATTTTGGCAGCAGAAGCATAACAGCAAAGAAAATTAACCGGCATAAGAAGCCGATCAGCAGAAAGTAGACATTGAATACGGAAGCGCCACGAAGAAACTGTTCATAAGTATAAATAGCATCAGTATAAGAAAAAAAAGCCGTACAGTCTACTATTTCAGGTTGCTTTGATTTCTTTTTATCAGACATGTTTTTAGAGTTTGACATTTAGAATAATATTGTTAAATTTGTTTTAATAAACGCAGTGAATTATATTATGAAAACTTTTAAAAGGAAAGTGAAGAGAATCGTAGTAATTTATTTTGTAGTTGTGGGTGCTTAAAAAGACGGCTAACTCGCATAAGACATTTTACTGAGGAACACGGTTTTTTATTATTATTGCTATCGGTTTCAACGACTTCAAATAATTGTATATCCCCATACACCAATACTTATAGATGTAATAAAACATCATAACGTACCTTTTCCAAGCGCCTGTAGGACATTGCAAATACAAGAGGGACGATAGGCTGATATTGATTCCTAGCGGTTCAGCCATCATTAGACCGCCATAATTTTTTTTTTAAGAAGGAGATTCACAAAAAAAATCGTCATGTTTCCCCGTACTTTTTAAGCAGCCCTTTTCCCGCCTTCCTCCTCCTTTTTTTTTAAATACAGCGATTTCATTATTTATACACCACAAACCGTAGGGGCGTTCCTGTAACACAAAAGTTTAACCCCATGGTATTTAATATATCGATAAAAAAAAACATTACACCGTTTCAAAAAAAAAATATTTGAAATTTTTTATTTTTTATTTAATCATTTAAAACGCACTAAAAATGGTTTCTAAACATTCATGACGTTTATGCGCACTAAAAAACCTCGGAGACCTAAAAAAAAAATTCATTTTTAACTAGTAGTAGATCTGTTTTTTTATTTCAAACAATTGAATGACCCTTAAAATATACAATCGGATATTTGTTGGTAATTTAAGGCAGTAAAAGGTTACAACTATGTAAAAATGTACTGTTCCAAGAGGGGGTTTCTTCGTTCAAAACCAAAAAAGTTTTTTTTTTTCGTCAGCTGTTTTCGTGACATGTTTGAGAGGTCCCTCGCAAAAGATCATGCTTGCATGAAGAACATCGATAGCTTACAAAGAGTGTGACGACAAGTAAGGTACGTCCGTTCCAGGGAGAGGACGGTTATTGTTTTCGACAAATTTTCAAGTCTCACTTCGTTCTTTTAATCGCTTGCATAGAAATAAATGCGTTCTTGTGCAATTTAGACTGCTCTCTTCAACGAGTCTTTGATTGCGCCGCCCAGCAGTACACTCTTTTTCTCTGCCGCTATACAGGTAAGGGGAGAAATAAGTTGAGAAGGAAAAAAATAATGTTTATGTTAATCACTGTTACCTTACTGCGTTAAAAAGCTATTGTTTCTTTGTAGGCATTTCCTTTTATTTAACAATATGGAGAAGAAACCACCTTCTTTTTTTTCTTTTTTTTTTTTTGGCTTTTTTGGCTTTTTTGTTTCTTCAAAAGTTAACGGCACATCAGCAAAATTTTCTAAGGACTTGGTGTAGCTGGATTCCTTCCGCTTCAGCTTTTTCTTTTTCGATGTGAATTCAGTTTCACACCTATAATGGTTTTTTTAGGCAGCCGCTTTTTTTGTTCCCCCTTTTTTTTTTTTACTTTACCACTTAAACTCTACCAGGTCCATAGTCTTTGTAATAGATAATAGTGGCGGTATTATACTTTCTATGAAAGCCGGTCTCTCGTGATTTCTAGCTATACGATATACATCATTAAGAGTCATCCGCTCTAGTCTATTTCTACTGCCAGAAAACTAATAGAAGACTGAACAATTGATTTAAATTATTTCGCATTGAACTTTCTTCTTGGGAAGTCCTGGTCCTGGCTGTCTAACTTTCAATTCTTTCTATTTCGAATCAGCTCTTCCCGCAGCAAGTTATAAATCAGGTCTCATTAAAATTTCATAATGCTAAGAATAAAGAAATAACGAAGAATAAAAAAAAAGGGGAACAATCAATCTTTTTAATCGGTTTATTTAAAATTGTGATAAATCATTGTTGTCAGTTGTACTTATTTTATCTGGAGAAAAAAAAATTATACCCGTCTGATATTTTATTTCCCACCCTCATCAATTTCAAAAATCCCGGAAACTCAATATACATAATTTGAGAAAAAAAAATTAAGGAACATCAGAAAATAAATTAGTTTTATATACCGCATTAATGTTGGCCTATTAACATACAAATGCCGTTCTCACTATTAAATTTATGACCAAGGCAAAAAGAAGCCGTTTATGTATTGTATGCAACCTGGATTATTCTAGCTTCGAGTGTTTTGGTATCTTGTAATCTTTGACTTTTGGCCTACTGTAGAGCTCATAATTGCTCATCAGTTAGTACGAATAGAGTGCATTTTATCCGTAATAAGATAATACAACCTTTTGCAGTTCTCGTACTTGCTCGTAATATTCATCGCGTCATTAATAAACTTAAGGTATAGTTTTAATTTCAGGCTAATTTTTTTTATTACAAGCATGAAAATAGCTTAGCGAAAAATTGAGGAGCGTAAAAAATAATAATTTTAGCATCTAAAAAAAGTAATTCCCGAACCGTAACACTGCAAAAAGATAAACCGCCCATTCTCTTTGTTAATCTAAAACACTTTTATGGTGTCACCAATGCTGCTTTTCTCATATAAATAGCTTGGATTTTTACCCTCTTTTTTTTAATAAATTATTTTTCTCATCCAAAAAAAAAAAATTATGCTACTTCGACACCGTATAAAATTCCCTCTTTTAAAAAAAACTTCCCATACAGTTAAACAAACCAAGCCTATACCCATAAAATGTAACACAAGACAATTACCACTTGAAATCCAAGAGATTATTTGTTTTATGGTATTAGGTGAAGACGCATCTAGTCCGTTTGTAGTAACTGCAATGAGAGTTTGTAAAACATGGGCTGCTTTTATTTGTGAACGCATGTATAGGTAATAAAAAAAACCATCACTTTTTTCTTTAAAATATATGTGTACTAAATACATACTTTAGAAAGTATCAATTCAAAAATTACTTGCAGTTTATTGGATTCGTCTTGACAATTTCACTTCCTAACCCATTGCTACCATACAACCTGTACGTACAAGAAATCAACTTCGAATCAGTAAATAAATACGGTGTAGATACACGAGTAAGAAAATTAATTAAACACTGTCCCAACATAACCAACATTAAATTCGGTCAAGCCACCAGCGTAAAATCAGATACACTTCAATTACTCGGTAAATACTGTCAAAGCGTTAAAACACTTCAATTAGGCGGTATACAAAGCTTCCCATTTATGTTGGATTGTGATTTCTTGGGTATGTCCAGTCTTTCTAATCTTTCGCTTACAGCGACTCCGATCCAATACAGTTCTTTAAGGACCATACCAACTTCAATTCGTCACTTGAAATTAATGCATATGGACGCATTATATCACCAAGACCTGATCCAATGGACACAAACCCATCGACAATTGACATTTCTCTCTATCGGTCGTTGCAAACACCTTTCTCAAAAATTTGCTGAACTAGTTACTGAATTACCGCATCTGACTGACCTGGAATTATACGGTACCGAAATCAACGATACCTCGCTACTTGGATTGTTCGATATACCCATCGCTTTAAACACATTAAGTATTTGTCATACCCAAATCACTGATACCACCTTACAATCTTTATCAAATGGTCGGTTAGTGATTGATCATTTAAATATAATCAATACCAATAATAGTGTTACTGAATATGGAATTCACTCATTATTAAAAAAGAAGAAATTCAAAACCATTCAATAACTTTTTTTTCTTTCTGTAAATAAAACAGCCATCTTTTTTTTTTGTACATAAGCTTTTTTAAACCAATATAAAAAAATTGCCTTTTACAGATGTAACCTTAAAAAAAATGGTTACAGGGTCCCCCCATCACACAAGCTTAACTTTCTCTTTTTAATTACACTTGTTCGATCTCTATTATTTTCAACAGAAAAAAACATGTACGATCTCAAAAGTAAAAACAAATAAAAAAAAATAAACATGAGTTGATTATTTATTTACAAGATTATGTAATAAGCGTAAATAATTGAATAACACGTTATAAGAATTTCTAGTCAATCCAAAGTAATACGTGGTGGAAGGTCAACTGGTAAGAGCATGAGTACACACTCTCACACACAACACGCATATACACACACACACACACATATACACGCACACACACACATACACATTATGAAGACTTTTGGTAACATCAATCGCTGTTTTAAAATAAATTCCATTATGCAAAATTACGAATGTCTAACTCGATATTGATTTGGTACTTGTTAAATATTTCTTTCTTTAGTTACAGGAACCCCTTCTTCGTATCCTGCTTTTTGAACCTTTGTGGACAGGATATATATATAAGAAGAATGGGGGGGGGGGGGTTTCTAGTTTGATTACATAACTAATATATACAATTAATACTTATGCATGCAAATGTCAAACCCTTGACTGGCGCAAAAAAAGAGTTATTTCATCCTCTGATGTTTATATTAGGTGGCGAGGTGATTCTCGGCCCAGTCATAAAGAATCGCTGGTACTGCTTTGGCCTGTATTCTAGAATATTCCTTATCTCATTTACTTGATCAAGCGAGAGTAGTAGTTTTGTATACGTCCGATATTCGAGTTATCCATAATATGATTAACTTTATAATTGTGAAACAGCGAATAAACGAAATGAGTACCTTTTGACTGACATTTCTCTTTTCCAATAACTCTTTTTTTGTATGTCACAAAAATAGCTGATAAAATGTAGCTGGTATTTTGAGTCTGTGGTACATACATTCATTGGGACTTTTCAATCACTTTTTTTTTATTACAAATGATGTACAAAATAACTAACTATCTTTTACCGAACTTTTTCCCAAATCAAAATTATTTTGTGAGACCTTAAGGGAAATAAACTTTTTTTTTAATAAGAGATGATCCAATGATTCGAATGTAGCTTGGAAGTATCTTCTGATTCTAAGTTAGTACATGCGAATGTTGTACAGTGCGTTTGATTAGTGTTCTCCGTTTTGAAGGAATAAAGGGTAAAATCTAGACACACGATCTACTTACACGGTCAATAAAAAAAAAAGTGCGTATTTTATTACTTTTTCCGCGTAAAAAAGGAATTATGTAAATGAAGCAAAATTGGTTAACAGAAGGATGCACAAGTATCTCTGGCAGCAGCTCCCGCTCAAGGAGACATATTTTTGTAAGTTATTTTTTTTTTTATGAGGACGCGACTGAATCTGATGCTAAATTTATATATAGGAAAATGCTACAACACGATATTCTGAAGCAGTAGCAAACACTGTTGTCGACGAGGCAATATCTTTTTTGGGTAAGTAAATTTTGTATTTTGTACGCGTATCATAAATTTGCAGCTGTTAAATATAATTATCAATAGCAGTAATAACGTAACAGATGCTGATGTTTGACCAGAGGCTATTCCTAATAAAATGTTTGCAAGATAATATTGAGTGACATTCTACTTCATTTTAAGGCCTTTTTTCTTACTTTTTTTTATTATTATTATTAGAAAGCTAGCAAGTACCACTTGTTAGTCTAATTGGAAAAATATATAATTGAGTACGAGAAGCAGAAGCTAAACTCAATAGCGGAAGAACAATTGGAGATAAAGAAGAAGGCTTTGGAAGTAAAGAAAGAATAAATAAAAAAAATACCGAAATGGATATACAGCAAGCCTTGACTTTGATATTTATAATTTGATGTAAATCTCTTTTTGTCGTTGTTGTGAAACTGTTCAAGATGTGCTAATGCTATATCTCTATAGGCTGTTATCAAACATAGTTACTGCTACAAAGGCGGAAGAGCCGACAGAATCTGGAATCAACAACGTAGCAAAAAAAAGTTCGACAGGACTTTTTTATGAAAAATGTAGCCAATATCAAGTTTGATGATAACACTTTAATAATTTGAAAGCTCTAAACTAAAAAAAGCTTTGGCATTTATTTTTTCATAGCTTAAACAAATTGATTTCAAAGCAAAAAAGAATCCGGTCCAAGTAGAAGACCGGACTAAGTTTCTGACTGTCACAAGAACCAAGCATTTGACTTTATGTCAATGTTTGGAGAGCTTAAACGCCCAGTTTATCATATTGCTTATTTCTGTCAAAAAACAATGCACGAAAACGGCTTGAAAATGGCTCTAGGTTTTCTGGCAAAAAGTAAGAACATTTTAACATAAAAAGAGGTACACAATAACTAACTCCACTTATAGATGACGAAATGCGCTTCTTCATTATGAAGAAGGTATTAGGAAAAAAATGGGATACAGATGCAATCTTTTAATTAGACAAAGCGGCCCTATAAATGAGTATTGCGCTTCTGAAGTAGCCAGTATGTTCGTTCCGCTTCGTAGAAGTGATGTTAGAAAGATGTTGTTGAATTTAGATGGATATAGTCGCTTATCATATTTACAAAGAAATTGCTGTGTTCCCCCAGTTGCGGGTATGGGCTTGTTCAAAGCATTGATTTCTGAAAAAAAAGTCCAAGAAATAAGAACACCATGTAATATTCACCACATGTCTCTTATATTTATTAATATGTTAGATCCAAAATCAAACAGTATAAATGTCTTCAATAAAAATCAATTTAGTTTTAAAGTCTTTTATACACTATGACAGTCACTTTCCTAAAAGAAAAAAAAAGCGAGAAACAGGGGGGAAATCACTATCTCCTCTCTTCGAAATTATAAAAAAGTATGCATAGACTTTTAAGACAAACAGTTTCCAAAAGACTCACCAACTATAATCTTTTACGTCGTTCTATTACCAGTATCAACCGCCCTTTAACTAAATTTTCTTCTGCGAGTTTGCCTATTACCCCTTTACAAACCTTACAAGTAAAACGCGTTACTTTATTTAAACGATTCATGACCACCACCACCTATAAAGAAACTCCATTTTTGCAATGGAAATTATTTCCTGATTTCCAAAAGCTCGTAAACGAAACCAGTCCTGCTATTGCCGTACCTGCTTTTGAAAAAATTATCGAAGCTGCCAAAGAACAATTTATTGCTATCGAAAAGACCTTTGAGCCTACTTGGGATGGAACTATTGGAAAGTGTAAGATAAAAACTCTTTGTAAAAAAAAACTTTTGTACTAAAAAAAATATTTCTAGTGACTGAATTGGAAGACGAAGTATCTAGAGCATACGGTATCCTTTCCCACTTGAATGGTGTCAAAAACTCTGACGACGTTCGTGCAACTCTTGAAAAGATCCAACCCGAGTTTGTAAAGTTAGGATTAATGATGAACCAATCCGAGCCTAAATTTAAAGCACTCGAGACCTTACGCAACACACCCACCGCTTGGTCCCAATTGGACGCTGTCCAACAACGTATTATCGATCAAACCTTACGTGATATGAAGCATGCTGGTATTGGTTTTGCCAGTGGGTCAACCGAAAAGGCCAGATTCAATCAAATTTCTGAACGCTTATCACAATTATCCTTGTTATTCAGTAATAACGTATTAGATGCCACCAAAGCCTTTAAGCATGTAGTTACCGATAAATCTGAATTAACAGGTTGTTCCGAAACCTTTTTAGAAACTTTAAAAAAGAATGGCGAACGTCTTGGAGAAGAAGGTTATTGTATCACATTGGATTACCCCATCTACGGTCCATTTATGATGAACTGTAGTAACAGAGAATTACGTGAAAAGATCTACAGAGCCAATATCACCAAAGCATCTGAAGGTGGCATCAACAATGAACCTGTCATTAACGAAATCTTGACCTTGAAAGCTGAAAAGGCAAAGTTATTGGGTTACGAAACCCCAGCCGATCTTTCTTTATCTGTCAAGATGGCACAAACACTTACTGCTGCTGAAACTTTGTTGGATGGGTTATTAGAATCTTCTTTACCTCACGCCAAAAAGGAATTAAATGACTTGTCTAAATTTGCTGAAGAACGTTTACATCAAACTACACCATTGCAACCTTGGGATATGGGTTATTCCACTGAACAATATCGTAAAGAATTATTTAAATACGACGAAGAAACTATCTCTCAATACTTTGCTTTCCCTAAAGTATTACAAGGTTTGTTTGACGTAGCTAATGAAGTACTCGGTATTCAAGTACGTGAGTTAACTGCTTCAGAAATGACTGAAAAGAATATTACACGCTGGCATGATGATGTTAAGGTATTTGAGGTTGCTGAACAAGGTAAAGTCAAAGCATACTTTTATGGTGACTTCTACTCTCGTCCTTCAGAGAAGCGTAGTGGAGCTTGGATGGATGTTGTTACAACTCGTTTCAAACATCAAGATGGTGAGGTAACATTACCTGTTGCTTACTTGATCTGTAATCAAGCTGAACCTCAATCTGACAAGGAACCCTCTTTAATGAAATTCCGAGATGTTGAAACCTTATTCCATGAATTTGGTCATTGTTTACAACATATGATGACTACTGTAGATTATCCTGCTGCATCTGGTATCAACGGTATTGAATGGGATTTCGTAGAAGTTGCGTCTCAATTTATGGAGAACTTCTGTAGTGAACCAGAATGGATCGATCGTCTTTCTGGACATTATGAAACTGGCGAAGCTATGCCTCAAGATATGGTATCTGCTCTTGTCAAAGGAAGAGAGTTTATGAGTGGATTAGCTACTCTTCGTCAAATTCATTTTTCCAAAGTAGATTTATCATTGCATTCTCAATTTAAGGTGCCTACCAAGGAAGGTGAACCTACCGTATTTGATGAAGATGCTCGTATTTCCAAGCAAACTATTTTAACTCCTCGTTTACCTGAAGATAGATTCCTCTGTAGTTTCAGCCATATCTTTGGTGGCGGATACAGTGCTGGATACTATAGTTATAAATGGTCCGAAACTTATTCTGCTGATGCTTATGCTGCATTTGAAGAAGCCAAGGCTAAGAATGGATTGCAAGGTGTTAAATCTATGGGTAAACACTACAGAGATACCATTTTAGCTTTAGGTGGTGGTACTCCCCCTAGCAATGTTTGGAAACAATTTAGAGGAAGAGATAATGTAGATATTCAAGCTTTACTTCGTCATTCTGGATTAACTAAATAAAAGTATTTATTCTAATTGAACTAATTGATAACTGGGGAATACTAGCTCATCATCTAACATTTTTCGTAATTGATCTACAATAAATTTCTCAATTTTACCAACATTTTTTAATACTGGGTATAATATTGTTAGTCGATTTGTATTCTATTCAATAAAAGAGGAGGTGTTTCATTACCTTGTTTTTGTTCATCGCCTACAATTGTTTCAATATGTACATTTCGTAGTAAGCTATATATAAAAGGGATGAGACTCTTGTATACTCTATACTCTTAAGTAAATAAATAAATAAAAAGCTACCTGTCTATTCCTATATCTCTTCCACGAATACCACTCGACTCCTCTTCCGGTTCCAATATGGAAACGCAAACTCGGTTCATACTTTGTATATACGCAACTACAGCTGTAGCTTCGAATTCAATCGACTTTACATGTAAATTGATAGGTAAACTCATAAACATCACGCTGGGATAATTCATGCGTAATTCTGTCATAACGGTCATACTCATATCACCTTTATAAGAAATCAACATGTGTACCTGAAAATCCATTTCTGTTGATTTCTTATTAATAGAAGAATGACTAGTAGGTGGTAACGAAGAAACATTTGGATTAATTTCTTCATCATCGATCCAGTCTTCTTCTACCACAGAAGAAGGACGTGATTGCCAAGCGATGGAAGATAATGCAGGTAAGGGTGAATAATTACTGTTAAAAGGATGTTGAGGAGCTACAAACGGAGACCTATGAAACGAATGCATTAAATTAAACCTTTGTTGTTGAGATAAAGGTGTATTGAGTCTTGGATAGCCAATACCATCATCTGAAAAGAAATCGGTAGGTGGTAGAGAAGGTGTAACGGATACAATAGTTGGTGCTAATGACTTTTCTACGTTTGTTGTCGGATTAACTTGTCCATCTTCTGTTTCTTCATAGAATTCAGGAAATGGTTCGGTTATGTTTATGATTTCTATTTGAGGTGTTTCATTACCCCATCCAAAAGAAGTTACTTCAAGGTCTCCAATAAATGAGGGTTTTGTAATGGTTTGAAAGTGTTTATTTAAAAATTGTTGGACATGACCGGCTAAAGTATCGTCTAGTTTTGACCAATCTATATCAACTGACATTTGTAAGGGGGTGGGAAGGGAGTTAAAATGGGTAAGGGTCAGTTATTTACATCCGACTTTTTTTTGTCGCTTTATGAAAAAAAAAAAAGAAAAGAATAATGACGCCCTCAAAAGGATAAAGTACTTGAAAAAGGGAAAAAAGCGCCTCCTAACTACTTTATGTTACTCCTTGGAAACAAGAATTTATTTTTCGGCGGGTACAGTTAGGATACCGACTTTGACTTGATTGGCTTTAACAAAGATCGGCCGTAGCCGCATGCACGGTTCTATAATTGTTATTTATAAACTATGGTACATATTTTTATTATTATTATTATAATTATTAATTTAGGAAGGTAATTGAAGAGCCAAACTATATAAAGGAGAAAGTATATGAGTACAGTGATTTTTAGAGCAAGCAGGGGGAAATAGAAATGAAAGTGTACCTGTTCTTCTTCTGCTTTTTTTCGGGAGAAACGACTTGTTCAGCAGGAGGTAATAATTCGAAGCTACATAGTAAATCTTTGGATATAGTCATGACCGCGCCATAATTATCAAACTCTCCACAGTAATTGGGTGCACTAAATAATGTAACCAAAGTACGCCGATTAAAAAATTCGTATCCGTCTTCCACAACCTATTAATAAATAAAATGTTACTCATATAGAACAATAAAAAAAAAAAGAATGTCATACCATATGAGCTCTACAAACAAGGTCTAGATCAAATCTATTTAAAAAGTCATCTACGTTTTTTGTTCCAAAGCAAACAGATACACCACGATCATTCTCACTCCAATCAGGCGAAATATCACTAGGATCCGACCAAAGCAAGTCATTTAATAAACCATATTCAGGTATTTCAACAGGTCTTTGTATAGAACTAATTTGTGACATGGATTGCATCGTGGGTGATAATCCACCATGAACACAGAATATTCTACCACCAATCAATCCTGCAATAGGCATCGTATTAAATACATCAACAAAATGTTTCCAAATCTTTACTGAACTTCTACGTTTACATTCATCATAAAAACCATAAACTAAATATATATTATTAATAAGTGCTAGTTAAATATACTTCTTTATTAAGCTATTTTCTTTACTAACCTCGTGTAACATCAGCGCATTCATGATTTCCTCGTAACAGAAAGAAGTTTTCTGGGAATTTAATTTTGAAACAAAGTAGTAATAAAATAGTTTCCAAACTATACATTCCCCTATCAACATAGTCACCCAGAAACAAGTAATTTGAACTAGGAGGAAATCCACTCATTTGAAATAATCGTAGTAAATCATGAAACTGTCCATGGATCTAAGTATTATAATTCAAGTTAGAAGGTATAACTAGTAGCTATACAAATAATATATAAAATAAACTTACATCTCCCACTATCTTTACACCAGGATTTAACTCTAATAAAGTCTATATTTCATATGTCTTTTAATTTATAATTTATAATTGTATAACCTTCTTTTTTTTTACCGGCTGATCCAAGAAAATATCATATGCATAACGACAAATGGCGATCATTTCTGGTTGAGATATACAGACATTTTTACCTATATTACGCTTACTGAGTCCAGCCTGTATCAGTCTATCAATACAAGAATCTATATCTGCGTGTACATTTCTATCATGCTCAATAGTTGGTTGAATATACCCTTCATCAATAGTTGGTTCAGGTTTATGAAAATCTTTTGGTGGTACTTGTGCTTGTTGTGGTTGAGTAGCTACTATTTTACGTGTAGTTAAAGATCTTTTTTGTTTATTTTTTGACGGATGATTTCCCATATTATTAAAAAGAAAAAGAAAAAGAACAGAATAAAAGAAAAAAAAAAAGAGAGAAAAAAGGGAAAAAAATCGTTTCAATTTTAGCTTATGTGATTTCTAAAATAGGGTACACAGGGGTGGTAACACCAAATTATATTTGATTATCCAGTCATACAACTGTTGTTTACTGAAGAAATAAATAGCGCTACCTAGAAAATGGATTCTTTATATTTCCTGGTACAAGAAAAAATATTTAGCCGAAAAACGATGTTTATTTCGCGTTTAACTGTTACTTGATAAAATTCTCGCTGCATGATTTATTCACACATCCAACTTGGTTTTTTATCTGCGTAAAAAGGAAACTCGTGTGAATCAAGTTGGGACAACAAGTATACGTACGTACAATAATAGTGACCCCTCTTCCTATTTTATCATTCTTTTTTATCACATCTAAAAAGTCTGTCTCTTCGCATTTTATTTTTTATTTTTCTTTTCTTTTTAAATACGTTTATACTAACTGATACAGTTCTTCATAGAGCAATGGCCATCCGTAAAAGTAAGTGAAAAAGTAACAGACTAAAAGACTTGAAAAGTTATATCTTTTCGGCTAACCTTTTTTTCGTGTACCAGGAAATATAAAACTTCAAAGTACTTTTCCAATATATACCGCCGTTATAAAGTACTGCCCGTCGTTCTTGTTATTGTAACTCGATCTTTCTCAAGCACTACATTCAAAAGGGAATTTATCCCCAGTGAATATAGACTTTTACTTGAAACAAGCTGCATGTTCGGGGTAAAGCAATGTGTGCTACTGACTGCGGAAGCTGTCTCAGATTACCTTTGTGAACCAACACTAAACCCTATGGCAGCCCTAGGATGTTTTCTTACTCGCAAAGGAAATTCTGTTAAGAGAAGGCAATAAAACGATTAACAAGTCAAGCGTTTTCTATCAGTTTAATCAAACAAAAAGAAAGAAAGCAATAGCCAACAAGGCAGCAACAACAAAAGGCAAATAGTTGTGCAGAATAAGGCATTCTCTCAATCGAACAATTACAAAAAGATTTAGAAGGTGATAATATAGAAGAAGAGAGCAATCTAACAAGCATGTACACTACAGAAGATGCTCAATTCATTGAGAATTCAAGCAATCCTAGGAAAGAACGAATGATGGATATATATATATATATATATATATATATGATAAAGGCAAAGCAAAAGGTTTATTTAAGTCATATACATCATCTAACAGTTTAAAATCTTTTTATTGTCATTTCCAAAGAAGAAAGAAACAATAAAAATAATATTTTTATTAGTTAACTACTGGAATAAAAGTTTGACATTTTAGCTTTCTTTGCTTGTTGCAGCTTCACATGCCGAGTATATAGTTCGAGTCTCTAAATTGTGCGGAAAGAAAGCATTTCGTATCAGTGGAGCACATAATAATTTGGCGGATCTCATGGCCTTGTGCTAACTTTTTCTTGGCAGTTGCTTTAGCAAGAGCCGTATCCTTTTATATGAAAATAGAGAAAACGGAAATACTAAGAAAAAAAATATGAATTCCTTTAAAAAGTGCACATATAAAAAAAACTTACTGATAGTGGTATACATTGTATTTAAGGGAAAGGCGATTTATTTTAAAAGAATAAAAGATAGAGAAAATACAGCTTAGGCTGATAAAATGGATCTATTTAATCTTTTTTTTTTTTTTGTAAAGCGTGTAAAGCGAGTAACAAAAAAGCGAATTGGATATTACAAATTGGTATCAGTAAATGTTTTCACCTTATAGCACAGATAATGTGTAAAATAACTCTCGATTCTTAGATGCCTTTTCAAGCTTTTGATAGACTAAATTACCTTTTTCTATTATTTTTTCAGAACAGACAAAATTTACCAGCCGCACTGTATTTATCACACTCACTCACGCTCATATATACACGCCCATCAACATACGACTGTAAAAAAAAACAGTACGCTACTAAATAAGATTCAGGGGAGGATTTATGTTGATTTACATATATATATAGGGTAAATAATTCGAAAATTCTTTTTTTCTTCTCTCTTCTCTTTCATTCATTTTATCATTTTAAATCATGTCTTTCTCAATGCAACAAGAATTAAACAACTCATTAATAGATTTTAATCAAATCAAGTTGGCAGTTCAACCTGAATCAGTCATTGGATTTTGGGATGACATTCAATTCTTATATGAGCCTCCTTGTATTCATCCATCTAAACCACACATGTGTATTTTCTGCTCTCGTGCCTTTTCTCGTAGATATGATTTAGTTAGACATACGCGGGTACATACTGGAATTAAACCATATGGATGTCCTTGTTGCCAAAAATTTTTTGCTAGATCTGATGCAAGACGCCGTCATTTTCAATCTGACCCATTATGTTCAAACCACAGTCAAGTAAAAAATCTTAGCACACAACGAAGAAAGAATAGTAATAAATAAAAACAACAGAAAACAAAACTAGTCAAAGTTGATCTTTGCTCATTTTCATAGCCAATAAACAAATAAATAAAAAGCTTGCATTATATTTTTTCTAATTAATGTCCAACTCATTTCCTTAATAATAAGACAAAAACGTATGTAAATATTTTTACACATTACAAAACAAAAACAAAGGGATAGTTTAGCATAATGATGTCAAAATGACACTTTTTTTTTAAAAAAAAAAAAAAAAAACGCCCCTACTAACCAAATCCTGATCAACTTAATATAACAGAGCAAATAAATAAGGGCGTCCAATACCGGATTACTGGTTTTATTTATTTATTTTGCTTCCAACCATAATTGCCAACCATGTACTGTAGCACGCACTTCCTCATCTCCTGGATCTTCCTCAAACATAACTCCAATCTTTTCGGTCATAAAATGATCTACTTTAAATCCGTACCCTAATTGCTCTTTATCTTCAGGATCAATATTTTCCAATACTGGTCTCTTTGCAATCTCAAAGAATTCCAAATCACGATGAGCCAAATGAGGTCTGTGATGCGTATAAAACACATATACTCTTCCAGTACCCGGTGTTAATAATTCTCTACAAGTCTTTAACATAGCATGATGTTGAGAATGATTAAATACCAAATCACTCAAAATCAATACATCATAAGTCGTCTTTCCAGTTGGTAAATAAGATCTTAATTTATCTGTCTCGGTTCCCCAAATATATCCATCCACGATTACATTAGGTGCTTGGTTATGATTAACATTATATTCAATATTTTCGATCAATTCTTTATCAGGATAATCTGTCACAACAACTTTTGATGCTCCATTAAATGCTGCTACTAAACTAGGTAAAGCTCCACCCGCTCCTAATTCCAAGATATATTTATCTTTTACTAAACCAGGGGTATTATCAAATAAAGATGCAAATACTTTGGAAGCATTCCATAAATGATGAGCCCATAAGGGGTGAGACCCTACCAGCTTGATTGTTAAATCGCGATGAGCAGAGTCAACTGGTGCTGACGCTCTAGTATATACTTCGAAAGTAGCTTCAACTTCAGGTGCTACTTGTTCTTCTTCTGCCTATTCAACAATACATTTAATATTAACAATAATCTAGTAATAAAAAGAATTCGTTATATTTACTCCAAACAAGTCACCAGCGAAACAATCTTCTTCATCAGAATGTTGAGACATTGTCTTTATTTAAACTAAAAAAAACTTAAACTACCCTTTTTTTTAAATTTTTGACGTTTTTTTTTAAAAAAAAGTGGCTTAGATCTATAACGTTTCTATGGTTATTAATTCGTGGTAGCCAAAGTTGCCACGCAACGAATTGATTTCAGGTACAGGTATCCACGTATACGTCTTTCTTGATAAATGGTTAAACGAAGAAGGTCTGTACCATAATGGTAAAATCAGCTTATCTTGACTCAATTGTACTTGTAACACCATACCATCTTCAAGTGTTGCCTTAGACCTAGCAAGGATTGTAAACTCGTTATGATGTGAAACTGGTTCCACTAATAATACACTAGTTCCAAAGTATTCTGGTACCTCTGCATAATCCAATTCCCATTCCGAATGTGTCATAGTTGATAAATCTTGTATGTAATCAGGTTCAAACATAGACTTTAATCGCTTTGATAACTCATCGTCTAGTTCCAATATAGGTATGGCCGGTACCTTTTTTAATCCAAACATATTATTTGAAGACATAACTTTACCATTGGCTTCTATAAACACGTTTTCTTGTAATAGTTTTCCTTTGTTTTTTAATTCGGTTACTGCGTCATTATGTCGAGATATCATCTTTTGAACAGTCTCCAATTCCCAAACAGGATTATATTTCGGTTTAGCAGCAGGAACGCTAATGATATTACCTGTTTCAATGATCTTTTGACATACCATCATTTTAAGATAATTTCGAAACGCACCAATATGTGCAGTACGATCATCCCACATCACAATATTTTTCAGCGTAGGTACATTTTGTAACATTTGAACCAAAAAGCACGTCTTAAATTCCATTGTAGTAGCAAACACATTCGGTTCAAAATTAAACATAAATTGATTCTGTTCAAACACTTGAGCTGGATCTGGTCGAAGACCTACTACATCAAATCGTAAACCTTTGGCAGCCAACACGGATTCAATCAGTTGATGAAACGGGTGATATCTTCTTCCTGTCAATAAGACTGTCATATGAGTAGGATCTAACATGGATTGTTTAACTTGTGATACAATATCTTCATTCCAGAACCCTTTCCATTGTGAATCGAGCGCATCAACCTGCAAACTTCTAATATCTCGCCACCAACCAGGTCCTAACAAATTTTCAGTCGTAATAAAATCAATAAATGAACTATGCCATAAATTACAGCTAAGTAAAGGCGATAAAAACAAGGTGGAATCAAAATCAAATATATCAAGCGTTACTGGTTCTCGTTGTTGCGTATAATAAGGTGAGTTCTGAAACTGGTTCTCTAATATTTTCTATAAAGTAAAAAAAAAAAAAAAAAGCCATTTCCTTTGTTAGATTGCAAACTAAAAGAAAAAATAAAATCGAGTACTTGCTTGTTGTGGAGGAATGATTTCCTCCATCTTCATTCGCATGAGTGTCATGTTCTTATTGTTTAGTAGTTAGAAGAAAGAAGCTCACTATTTTCTTTTCCCGCCTAGAAGGTTCGGATGGTTCTGAAATTAAAAAATATATATCTTGGTCAGCTATCATTTCACTGTGTTTGATTGGTACTTGAACGGCGGTATACTTAGAATACATGTAACGCGTAATAATAGTTGACGACAGATTATAATATCTAAAGAAGTACATCTTTCAATCGTTTATTCAAAGTAGCCGGTTACATTTTATTTGTAAACATAGTACATCCGATTTACTAAATTGCCTCTCCCATATTATCTCCTATTATCGACCTTCTTGTGTTTACAATGAGCTTATTTGCAAAAGTCCAGATGACGGGATCTCTCGTGTAGAGCAAAAGGATAAACGGGTTGTAAACTTGTATTTAATTAATTATGACACACCTTTTTTTTTTTGGGTTAAAATATGTATTGAATGACAAAGCTATTATACATTTGATTCAGTGATGGGAATAAGCATCGTTAGCTCTTTATTGACGATTATCTCCAATAAACGGTAAACGCTACTATATCGGATTGATAAATATGGAAAGACCGAGAGCCTTTTTGTAATTGTAAACAAATAGCTATTATATCGAGTATATACTAGTCTAGAAGCATTAGTGTAGGTCATACAGTCTACAGCTATTTCTGCGGACTTTTTTTTACAATCGTATGTTTTTCTTTTCTTGTAATACATTGCAGCGATATGTTTTCTTTTATAACACACTACAATTGTATGTTTTTTCCCGTACATTGGCGCTGCTTCCAGCGAAAAAAGCAGCTAGTTAATTTAGTACGTCAATCTTGAGAATTATACATCAAGATATAAGTTTGTGGCGTAAAATTGTAATAGCAGTTCCTATTTTTTTAAAAAGATTAATATATTTCTTCATATGAAACAGTCAAAGCTAATAATACATGCACAGTTGAAAATGTATATTCGAACAAAATTAACGTGTACAAATTAAAAATTCCTATATGTAATTGCGTTAATGCAGGTGATTAATACCTCTTTGTTTTGTATTGAAGTATTTTATTTTTTAAAAAAAGGCGGTTACCACTTGTTATAGTCTTTTGAAAAAAATAAACAAACTCGTATTTGGTAGTTATTCATTAAAAAATTCATGGGATGTCCTAATTTCAAGGGAAAAGAATAGTACCTAGGTACCAGTTGTTTAATTAGCGGCCGACATTTTTCTTTTAGAAAACTGGCTTATTGTTTCTTTGACATATGAAACAAATTTTCAACCAAGTGAGAATTAAATTAGTCTTTCCATTTATGTTTTAGTAAAGAATAATCTTGCGTAAACAAAAACAATCTCTCTTTCGCAAAAAAGAAGAAAAAAATACGTACTAGTAGATGATAGGTATCGAAAAAAAAAGATGATATAAGTTTATTGGAGATATATTCGGAAAATCACGAGTAATTCCGTGTATACCTAGATCACTATCAGCGTACACGTACCCCCACAGTATCAACAAAAGTAACAATAAAAATTATGCGTGTAACTTTCTATAAAGTTTTTACTGAATTTTAAATTATTACCTAAACCAAAAACGGAGTTTACGTTCTCATACCAAAAAAAAAAAAAAAAGTTTAATCATTACCTCTCTACACACTCGGCCATGTTCATCTCATAAAAAACCTAAAACCAAAAGTCTAAATATTGTTAGCATACTCGAAGCGTTAATATTTTTTCGAGGCGTGGATTTTGAAGGGGGGGGGGGGGGGCAGTGTGGGAAGAAGATTTCGTAAAAAATAGGTTTCAATAATGCAAAAAAATATTTGAAAAATAAAATAAAATCCAGTACAGGGAAACTTCATATTTGACTGATAGCATTAGTAAATAATACACTATGATGAAGAAAGGAAACTTTGTTAAGAGCGAAAATGAGGTATACTGATAAGATGTTACATTATACTTATTTGTTGAATGATATAACCATTTACAAATGTATATTTATGTGTGTTAGGCTTTAACATGATTTCAGTTACAAATAACACTTATCGAGGGATAGTTGTCAAAGATGTATATTCTAGTGAACAGCATATAAGTTTTTTAATATTTAGAGTAAAATATGTGCCTGGCTGTTTGTGAATAATAATAATAAAAAAAGAAAAGAAAATCATGAAATAAAAAAAAATGGACGTTTATATTTTTTTATAATTTCCAAGTAAAAATACTTCAATCTTACGACGTAAAAAAACATTACGAAACAGCCATGACGAATTTAGATGGTGGTGCTTTTAGTTCTGTTATAAAAGCAAAGGATCAAGAAGTAGGCGAACTAATTAATAATAACGAAACCATGTAAGTTTGCAATTATTATGCATTTACTATCAAGTTTTTTATATAATGATTTAAAAAAACATGGGCAAAAAAAAAACTGATATTCTAAAATATTGTCAACTACTACCTATAAAAAAAAGTCAAAAAAAAATACTTTCTTTTCTTTTTTAATTTTTTCTTTCTCATAATTAACTGGCAAGTATATCTCTGTATCAAGCAAGAAGAAAAAGAAGAAGGAAGTATCAGTTTCATACATAAAAAGGGTAGTTTGCATATATGATACTCAGTTTTATTTATTTATTTTTAGAAATACACTGTTCTGATAATCAAGATGGCTGCTGAAATGAAAAAAGAAGGTGTCCTCTTGGTAAATTATCTGTCATTATTTATGATAAAACCAATTTCAAAGCATGAACTTTTTATTATCTTCTTTCAAGGTATGTTGAAACTCTTATGTACTCTGATTGGACTTTTTTTGCTCTGCTTGGACTCTTGCTCTTCTTGTACTTTTTGCTCTGTTTGAAATTATTTGTTCTGCTTGGATCTTTGAGTGGTGCTAGTAATATTTTTATGGTTTTTGGTGCCAACTGGTGTGGTTATATTTTAAGCTGATGCTACTCTTCCGTTACCTTTTCCTCTTGTGCCATTTTTTTTTACTCTCGAAAGGTTTTTTTAAGAGGTTTTTAAGATTGTCGTTTACTATTATTTATCACAAAGATAAAATAACGATAAATAAATATTGATATAGTATTTTTGATTAATTTTTTTTATCATTTATTTTACAATGTAGTCTGGTTATGCTGCAAGTTATCTTAATTCAAATACGTGGTTTATGTTACAAATTATGCTTTATATTGTTACAGGTATGATATCTAAATATAAATTTTACGCAGCTTTAAGCTCTGTAAAAAGCCCACCATTTACATTTTATTTTTATTACTCTCAGATGGAATTTATAAGTATTCTTTTTTTTATGATTAATAATCACTTTTCTTTCTCTTTTTCTTTTTTATTGTGCATACCAGTAAGTATTACCCCTTACCCTACATCTTTATATCTTATATTGATTATTCTTCTCTTATCTAGTGCTTTTGTTTTCTTTTTTATGTCCGTACAAAAGAATACTTCTCTTCTTCTGTTAACACCACGACTGTGATAGCGTATAATATCGAGCTGGTTTTTTTTAAAAAAAAACGTAGGTAGAAATAATATACCACACTCTCTTTTATGAGCGTGTAAGTATAACGCGTACTAAGAAAATCCCCATACAGTATTATATAGCATAAAAAAGAAGGCATTCGTGAAACAACTCAAAGGCCAGCAGCAGCAAAACAGAGATTCCACAAAATATTGTATGTAACCCCTCAGGGCGACGGAGGGATAAGAAAAACAGAAATTCCGTAAGTCTGTAAGCCCGTAGAGCGACGTAGAGAAGGCCTGGCGAAGCCTGTCCGGGTCTGCTAGCTCCTGTATATGATAAGGACATATTATCAATCATGTGGAAATATAGTCATAAATTCAACCAAAAGACTCTAGAAAAATATTGATTTGACTTCAACTGAGCCGGAACGAAAAACCATCAGGACTAAAAAAAAAGAGATAAAACTTCGAAGCAGAAACTTGTATATATTTGACAATAAATATTACGGTAAGTTTGAAGTTGGCAATTAAGAACACAAAAACTTACCAGCTATTGTTATAGAATCTGTGGTAAACGATATTGTCGAAGTATTGCCAAAACACCAACGTATAATAAATGAAATGAAGAAAGAAGGATATTAAGTAATTGGTTATTGTAGAAAATCCGTCGAAAATACAGAAAACAGAGTCGATTGCTTACAAAGAATGATAGGTTTATTGTACAAAAGATCATTAGCAGTGAAATGGACTGATGATGAGGAAAATCGAAAATCGTGGCTATAAGCCGATGTATCTGCCCCCATATTCGCCTGAACTAAACCCAATTGAACAGTTTTGGGCAATCTTAAAAGAAAAAGTGAAAGGCCACAAATTGTTGACTGAAGAAAAATTTTCTGGTAGAATTGCTGAGGCATGTAATGCCATACCTGCTGGAATTCTATACAGATTTGCCAGTCATTCTAAACGACAAATCATTCAATGTTATACTATAATAAAGCTCCATTCTAATCATTTTGAAGTCAAAAAATACATATCATTTTTAGGTCAATTCGATTTGACATTATTTTTCGACGTAAAGGGACAATCAGTTTTGGGTTAGTGCTATTTTTTTTTGTTGATTTTAAAAGACACGTCTAAAAGAGGGATGTGCAGTGGAAAATAATAAAAATGGATTGAGTCTAAGTCGTTTAAACCTATTGAGTAGATGTTCTAACTAATGGGAAGGTTTGAGAGTTATTCAGCAGAATTCAATGGTCTTGGAAAAAATAGTGTTGGTATATTTTTATGGCCGTACAAACCACTTGATCAGGTACGAATGGAGAGGAGTTGAAAATAAGTCGCCAGTAGTGTGTCCAAATAGCTTCCATAATAGATCCAAACAAGAATGCCAGAGGTAATTCTGATTCGATATATCGAGGAAATTTTTATGTGTACATTATTTCCGAGACTAGGTTAGAAGATAATCGGTGGAGTCGAGGTAGGCGAGGAAAGATGATGCCATTATTTTTTTAGAAAGTGTCATTTATTTTTTTGGTTACGGACATTTAATTTTATCAAAGTATGTTACACGCTTTGTACAGGTTTTCCTTTTGGTACCGTTTTAAGCGAATTAATAGTTGTCATAAAAAACGAATTATGTGGGGTTCGAATAGCATCATGTGACATACAAGGGCAGAAAAAAAAAAGGGTTTATAAAGGTACGCTTTACGTGTTCTCTTTTTATTTCTTTAACCGTTTTACTTTTTATTTTTTTTATTTCTATCACAGATGAGCAACAACAAGACTCTGGTCCAAATGAACATTGACATTGAGGAAGCTCGCCAAAAAGCAGACTTCTCTATTGACTCTATGCTTAATTTGCTTCGCGGTGGCGAAGAAGCCGTAAAGAAATTAAACGATCTTCGTCAACTAGCTGAAAATGAACCAATTTTCAGTAAAGCCGAAACCCCTTTCCAAAGCCGTCAAGAAGTAAGTGCTCAACCGCGTGCATTCTTATTGATATTTTTTCTCACGCATCTTTTTTTTTTATATTAGCAATTATACCATTCTTTACTTATTGCTAAGCGTATGATTGAATTGGTTGAAGAAAATAATATGGATGACGAGCAATTTGCAAACTTATTTAGAAATATTGAACTGTTAACTCCCGTAAGTTATGTTCTATACGTAATCGACCCATTATATAATTCTAACTGCGCTCCTTTCCATCACCTTTATGTAGCTTGCTCTTCATTATACTGGTACGAAATGTTACTTACATAAACAACTATAAATAATTGTACTTATATTTTTTATTTCTTTATAGCTTTCATGCCCGTTATTAAGGCCCAAGGAACTACCGAGCAATCCGATAAATGGTATACTGCTGCCAAAAGACACGCTATTATTGGTTGTTATGCCCAAACTGAATTAGGGTAAAACAGATACACGTCTATCAAACCA
The DNA here is from genome assembly GCA_025677825.1 of Helicostylum pulchrum. Taxonomy (NCBI): domain Eukaryota; kingdom Fungi; phylum Mucoromycota; class Mucoromycetes; order Mucorales; family Mucoraceae; genus Helicostylum; species Helicostylum pulchrum. Next base: position 103,406 of record JAIXMO010000040.1, read on the forward strand.
AAATTTAGTCTAATTAATATATGATTCTACATAGTCATGGTTCAAACGTTTTAGGCTTAAATACAGTCGCAGTATACGATCAAAAGTCTGATGAATTTGTTATTCACAGTCCTGATATTACTGCCGCAAAGTGGTGGATTGGTGGCTTAGGTGTTGCCTGTACACATGCAGTTGTACAAGCTCAATTAATTATTAACGGCAAGTCTCACGGTCCTCACCTCTTCATTGTACCCGTTAGATCTCCCTTTGACTTAAAGCCATGTAGGGGTATTACCGTTGGTGATATCGGACCCAAGGCTTATGGTGGTTTTGCCACTACCGATAACGGTTTTGCCTTATTTGATCATGTTCGTATTCCTCGCGATAACATGCTTATGAAATTTGCTCATGTAAGTAAAGAAGGTAAATATACTCCTCCTGTCCACATGAAGTTATCCTATGGTAGTATGGTTAAGCTCCGTGTTGATATTGTTACCGATGCTGCTTGGAAGTTGGGTAAAGCTGTTACTATCGCTACTCGTTACTGTACTGTTCGTCGTCAATTCCATAATCCTCCTAATTTCAAGTTCGATAATAGTCATCCTGAAGCTCAAGTTATCTCATATTCTTCTGTGCAACATCGTTTGATGCCTCTTTTATCCACCGCCTATGCATTGATTGTTTCCGGTGAGGCCATGTACACGCAATTCAACACTTTAATGGAACAATTAGAAGTTAATAACGCTACCATGTTACCTGAAGTTCATGCTACCTCTTGTGCTCTCAAGAGTTGGAGTACTCGTCGCTCCACCGATGGTATGGAAGAATGTCGTAAGGCAATGGGTGGTCATGGTTATTCCATCTTCAGTGGTGTTTCTGAATTATTTGCCACATTTGTTCCTTCCAACACTTATGAAGGTGATAATTTTGTCTTGGCTCAACAAGTAGCTCGTTTCCTTTTAAAGCAATTGCAAAATGTAGTCCAAGGCAAAGAAATTACTTCTACTACTGCTGAATATTTGAATACTTTAGCTGAAGGTACAACTGATCCCTACGAGTTCCAAAACCCCAATGAAGAAATTTTGGACCCCAATGTTCAATTAAAGATCTTTAGTATACGCTCTGCTCGTCTTGTTGCTGATTTGGGTCAACAAGTACAATCTGGTAGAGAATGGTCTGATTTAAATATGGAATGTTGGTCTGTCAACCTCGCTCATGCAGAGTATTTAATTTTGAGAGATATGATCCGTAAGGTCGAAACCATGAGAGCTACTCCAGGACAAGCTGAATTAGCTGATACCATGAAGACTGTATCTGATTTGGTAAGATCGTTATTGAAATATATTGTAGCTGTACTAACTTTATTTATTTATTTATAGTTCTGTCTTTCTACTCTTGGATATTCATCTTTAGCTACCTTCTTATCTACCTCTACTATTAATCCCTCTGACCTTTCCAGATTGAATGAGCAATACCGTGCTACTATTTCAAAAGTAGCAAACAATGCCGTTGCTTTAACCGACAGTTTTGGTTTCACTGATCATGAACTTAATACTGCCTTAGGAAAGAAGGATGGCCGTGCTTACGAACATTTGTGGGATGCCGTACAAAAGAACCCCGTCAACCATGGCGAAGAAAGTGAAAAATTGACTGTAAGTACACGTATACTAGTACAGCGATTTATTGAAATTAATTATTTTTTCTCTTTTTTTTTTAGAAATTGGTCTTGAATATTCTTCATAGTGGAAATAACTTGGAGTATGTCAAGGCATCCAAATTGTAATAATAAAAATAAAACAAAAAGCGTTTTGAACGCTAACTTTTATGTATAATAAATATATACTTTTTATAAACATGGTTGATAGATGATATTAACTGAAGTTTCATCTCGATCTATTGGTAACATTTTATGCTTATTAATCTTACGGCGTTACTATCGTTATCTTTAAGGGGTCAACTCACATGTTTTTAAGAGCCGCGACTCCACTTTGGTATATTCATAGACGACTTACAAGTTATAATATACATTTGAAATTAACTTGACGCATCCCATAAATAAATATGCATAACGTAAATCAATAAAAAGGTACGGAGAAAATAATCTCAGTTTTCTTTTTTATTCTACTCTATTCCACTTTTTTTTTAAAAAAAAAACAAATGGCTCTAAACAAGACGTTGATCCAAATGAGTACAGATATTGAAACTGCTCGTAATAAGTCTGACTTCTCTATTGAATCCATGTACTACTTGCTTCGTGGAGGTCCAAAAGCTATTGAGCAACTAAATTATTTTCGAAACTTGACTCAAAATGATCCTGTGTTCAATAAATCTGATGTACCTTTTCTAAATCGTCAGGAAGTAAGTATATATAAAGTACATATTCACGTGAAATTACTAAAGAAATAGTAATCGATATCTAGCAACTACAAAAAGCTTTGCAAATTTCAAAGCGTCTTATTGGATTGATGCAAGAACAAAATATGAATGAAAGTCAATGCGCGGCCCTAATTGAACATATTGATTTCGTATTACCCGTAATACTTTTAACTTTAATTTTTAAAATTGAAGAAACTAACTTTTACATGTAAAATTTTAGATCACACTTCATTTCAAAGGTAATAATTCAAACAATGCGAATGCACTGAATATATTATATTTATACTATTAACCATTATTTTTATATAGCTTTTATGCCAGTGATAAAAAACCAAGGTACGTCCAAGCAAGTTGATAAATGGTACAATGCAGCTAGAAAGTGCGCTATCATTGGATGTTATGCACAAACAGAACTTAGGTAACCTTAAATTTATACAAACAGGTTTTTCCAAAACCAACCAAGTTTCTTTTTTTAGCCATGGATCCAACGTAATGGGTTTAAAGACAGAAGCGAAATACGACCAAAATTCCGACGAATTTATTATCCATACCCCTGATATCACTGCAGCCAAATGGTGGATAGGCGGTTTAGGTGTTGCCTGTACACATGCAGTAGTACAGGCTCAGCTAATTATTGGCGCAAAATCATACGGTCCCCATCTATTTATTGTACCTATTAGATCACCTATAGATTTAAAAACCTTTGAAGGAATTACTGTTGGTGATATCGGTCCAAAAGCTTACGGAGCGTTTGCTACATCTGATAACGGGTTCGCTTTATTCGATCAAGTACGTATTCCTCGTGATAATATGTTGATGAAATTCTCGCAAGTTACAAGAGATGGCAAATACATTGCACCAGTTCATTCAAAAATGTCGTATGGCAGTATGGTGAAAATTCGTGTTGATCTGGTAGAAGAAGCAGGATGGAGATTGGGTAAAGCAGTTACAATAGCGATTCGTTATTGTACAGTACGTCGCCAGTTTCAGACGCCTGAATCAAATTCAGATAACTCTAATCTTGAAACACAGGTTATTTCTTATTCTTCAGTAAAGCATCGATTGATGTCTCTTTTATCTACTGCCTATGCGACGATTGTCTCCAGTGAAGCCATGTATACTAAATTCAATATTTTAACGGAACAACTAGAAGTTAATAACGCTGACATGTTGCCCGAAGTTCATGCTACCTCTTGCGCTCTCAAGAGCTGGAGCACACGTTGTTCCGCTGATGGTATTGAAGAATGTCGTAAAGCAATGGGTGGTCACGGTTTTTCAGTCTTTAGTGGCGTCTCTGAATTATTTGCTATATTTGTTCCTTCCAATACTTATGAAGGCGATAACTTTGTCTTGTCTCAACAGGTGGCTCGTTTTCTTTTAAAGCAGCTAAATGATATGTCTAAAGGAAAGAAATTAACTTCTACTACGGAATACCTAAACACTTTAACTGAAGAACCAACAAACTCATTTAAATTCGAGAATCCTTATGAACAAATTTTGGATTCTCGAATCCAATTAAAAATATTTGGTAGACGAACTGCTCGTCTCGTTGCCAGTTTAGACAAACAATTGAAATCTGGTAGAGCGTGGTCTGATTTAAATGTTGAATGCTGGGCTGTCAACCTTGCTCATGCGGAGTATTTTATTTTGCAAGAAATGATTCATAAGGTTGCGACTATGAGAGCTTCCGCCGAACATGCAAAGTTAGCCGATACCATGAAGTCTGTCTCTGATTTAGTAAGTATGGGGTTTATATCTTATACTTTTATAATTAACGCATATTATTTAGTTCTGTTTGTTCACTCTTAACTACTCTTCATCATCCACATTTTTATCTACATTTACTATTCATCCTTCTGACCTTGATATGTTAAATGACCAATATCGAACCACAATTGCAAAAGTGGCAAATAATGCGATTCCCTTAACAGATAGTTTTGGTTTTACTGATTTTGAATTGAATACAGCCTTAGGCAAGAAAGATGGTCGTGCTTACGAGCACTTTTGGGATGTTGTCCAAAAGAATCCAGTTAATTCTAATGCAGAAAATTTCAAACTTCGCGTAAGTGCATATTATAACAGGTATAAAATATCGAAATTAATATTTATTTATGTGTATATATTGTAGAAATTGGTTTTAGATATTCTTCATCGTGGCAGTACTTCAAAGTTGTAGTCTTTTTTTTTCTCTTTATCGGTTTAAATAAAATTGCTTAGCGTCTCTTTGAACCAGGATCACCCATACCCCAAACCCACCTAATTCTTCCATTTGATCCATAAACACGCTCGTATTGATGGTTCAATATTAACTCGACCACAATCCAACAGTTAATAACAAAAAAGGATGTACCTGCTATCCAAAGTTGCAAAAATGTATTTTGGCCCAAAAATTCCAACTGGTATGCATAATTTAACCACAATCCCTATAAGAAATAATATAAGTTTGAGCAATATATCAAAGTACTTTATTTTTCGACTACCTGTCCAGCAGCCCACGCAATAACAAGCGTTAATCCCTTCCATTTAAAATTAATATTTGAGGATGGTAAAATCAATGGGAATAAACAAATATACCACATAAAATACTATATAAAAAAATTATACGTTTAATGAGACTATTAATCCGTAAAAATATATATATTTATACTTACTTGAGATGTGATAACTTTGTTGAACGTAACAAATAAGAATGTCTGTACAAAGCAAGCAAAAAATATGTCCTTTCCAAAAGCAATGCCGATCAATGTAACTAAAGCTAATTGAGGTACAAATGCTAATAAACCCATCCATGGACTCGTGTTCTCAATTCCAAGATACATTTGATAGAACCAAATCGAAAAGTTATGACGATGGTCCTCTCTCGTAACATGATACAAGTAAGTATTATGCATAAATTCCATTCCATACCTACAAATAATTACCCTAAGTATTCAAGACGAGAATGATAAATTAGAAAACTTACTGTTGATACATGAGGGCAGTGAGCAAGAAGAATACGGATGCGCTTGCAACACCAAATATAATACGTAAAGGTGAACAAAATTCTACTAATCCACGTAAACAATTTTTAAGTTTATTTTCGTCTCCATCGTTATCCAAAACTTGCAATAATCGATATCTATAGTACTGGTATTTCGCTAAAATAAAAGGATATTTATCAAATGGTTCACCATAATTATTATCCAATAAGAACAACAAAGGTACGGCATAAATGACGGGATATATTTTGAAATGAACAGATAAACCAAATAATGTGCAAGCAGAATAAAAGTAACGACGAGTCAAAACAAGGTAAAGAGTTCCTAAGACCATTACGCCTAATAAGGATTCAGCGTTGCCACGTGTTGAAATATTTGCGACCATGGGGTTTAATAACCAAAGAGCATCATACTTTAAAGCGTCTTTAGACGACATTCCTCTAAGAACCAATATACGATGAATAAGGTATCCTACTAGTAAATCAGCACCAGCAAATAAACATTTGCCAAACGATTTAAACCAATAAATGTTGGGAGTTAACATCATCGCTAGAATGGGTGTATAACGATAAGTTTCGCGCAAGTAAGGTGATTGACCTTGTGTTATATATCGTGCAGCATCAGTGAATACAATGTAATCAATATCTGTATATTTTACAGTAAGATATGCGTCTTGAATCTCTCCATAAATCAACAAAACTACTCGAAGTAGAAAAGCTGCTATACAAAGTTTCTTAAATGTCAACCAAGATGAAAGCCTGTCCATTTCCTATAACATATCTAAAAAGTGAGAGCATTGGTATCAATGACTGCAGTTAAAAAAAACGAAGGCATTTTTTCTTTTGGTTTATTACAGAAAAAAAAAAGGTACCTTTCAAGTTTTCAACAGCAAAAAAAGATACGGCAGCAAGGTATTTTACCACCACTGAAACCACTACTATTTCATATTGCGATAAATTAGACTTTTTGCGGGAGCAGTCCTCCTTCTATACTTTTTGCTTGAAACCATCTACTTAATTAATCTTTTTAAACCAGAAACTTCACACGAAGATGATGCATTTATTCTGTAACATCGTGGGAACTTATTCTTTTTGGTCCTTGAACGCCCACCTTGTATGCAAGGATATCCGTGACGAATGATTCGTGCTATTTGAAGGATCAGCGTCAAACATGAATGCTTATACAGTACGAAGTGTATCTAGATTATTACCTAAAGTAATTGCGACTGCTCTTTTTTCCCTTTGGAGCTTCTTTTTCTTCTTTTTAAATCGCATGAAAAGTTGTTGTCGCGTTTCTTTATAATTCACAATTATTTTTTACTTTTTTATATAAAATATGATGGGAACTCCAGATACAGAACAAGAAGGAGGGTTCTTAAGTGGATATAGGCCTAGCTCTTTTAGTCGTTCGACTCAAAAACAAGAGTCCTCCAGCTCATCAAAACAGCGTACACCCAAACCTGCTACACCAGTTAATAAAGAAACAATGAAAGATGAATTTTCTACAGCTATTTCATGGCCTATTATACTGGCAATAATACCTACACTTGGTGCTTTTGTAGCTGGTAGTGCAGAAGTATGGAGTGATTTTATCATGATTCTATTAATTTTATATTATGTTTATAAATGGATTACTGGTAAGAAAATATATCATGTAACAATTAAGTTCCTTTTTAATATAACCAAATTTTTTATTATTTTTGTTTAGTACCATGGGCTTATTATGATACTGCAAGATCTCGTCGCGTGATACATCAATATGCTACAAATAATAACAACCAAGCGGGCTTGGATTCTAACAAGAAGAGAGACAAAAGAAAAGAATCAGTTGAGGAAGAGTTAAGGAAACATGAATTTATAGGTTTAGTTTGGGTCATAATATCTCCTGCTGTTGCAGGATATACTCTTCAATATAGCCGATATTTTTTAAGCAACTACGACAAGTACATGAGTACATTCAATGTTACTGTCTTTGTTCTAGCCGCTAGTCTTAAACCTTTGATCCATGTTATGGCTCTGTTACGTGAAAGAACTGTCTTTTTACAAAGTGAGATGGTAATTAATGAAAGTGAAATTGAAGTATTACAAAGAAAGCTAGAATCTATGGAAGAAGAACTTGACGGTTTAAGAAAAGCGTTTGCTACAAAGAGAGACCTTGGGCAGGTATAGTGAAAAAAAATAAAAAAATAAAAAAATATAAAAAATAGTGACTAACCGTATTTATATAAATGCAAGGTGACAAATGGTATCACTCCAAGTATTCAAAACTTATCAAATGCTATACGACAATTTGAGAAAAAAGACAAATCATTTCGTTCATGGTCCGAAGAAAACTTTTCAAAGATGGAGAAAAGAGTGTGCGACCTTGATCAGCTTCTTTACTTTAGTATGGAACAAGATCAAAAGAAATCTGCTCAAAAATTATTGGTTACCTTGATGTTTTTACCAATCAATTTGACTTTCTGGGCTGCAAGTCGTATGGCGGGACTTTTACCTATTCCAAGGGCATTATTAGGTTTTACGGTAAATAAATCTCCTCGGCCTACCTCTTCCTATCGACCCAATTCGAAACATTTGACACATCCCGACGTACATACTTCTGCCGATGCTTCTTCTTCTATGCAGCCTGATACTTTCTTCCATCGTCGTCACGCTACAACCGCTAGAGAACCGTCTGAACATAGTTATTCGGAAGAATAATCGGTTCCACGATACGATCTGGTCACAGGACCACCCGTTCCTAAAACTATTTAATCGTTTTCTTTGTACATAAACATAACTACTTTCACAAATCATTTAGTACACCCCAAAAAAAAATCTTGCAATTCTAAATAAATATGTAAAATGCATGCTGTCTCTGAGCTTATATTATAAATGAATAACTTTATAGGGGATATGCAGATCTTACGTGGAAAAAAAAACTATATCTGTATACATATATCTTTAGATTGGTGGTATATATGTATTTCTACCCACCATAACCCTAACTCTATTAGTTACACTAGTACCACATGTAAAACTTAAACATTTGTTCGTCTCCGCCGTATAATAGCTCAACCGGGAACCTACTTTGGTTCTTGTAAACAAATGTTTGTCAATAGAAATACTTCGACCAAGTTTCATTGTACTTTCGTTCCTCTTGCGTTTTTCTATTTATTTGCTAGAATATTGTTCTATAGAAAATAATAGTATACGCGTACTATAGTCTTTCCGGAATATATTCAGGGATATAGTTTATAAAATGAGGTGATAATTTTAACTTCTACTGGACAAAGACAAAATTAAAATAAGTAACACTGCTATTTTTTTTTTAAAAAAAAAAAAGCTAATTACAAACTAATTAATCTAGTTCTTTTTGCTATATGCAATCCTGCTGTCAAAGGGAAGAAAATATTGGCTGAGAAAAAAAACATTGACCTCCTTAGTGCTTTGTCTACAAACTGGAACTTTTTTTACTTTATAAGTCAACTTTTGGGGAGGGAAGAACAACGAAATCTAATCATTTGATTATGAAACTTTAAAAAAAAATTAATAAATTGTAAAAAAGCTAGATTGTTTAATGACATTTGTTTGTCCTTTAAGATATACGAGTTTTATTCCTTCTATTACGAAAGATCCTACGTAACAAACACTGAAACAAACATACACGCTATATTTGTTTGTTCTGTAGTAAACTATTGTTATTCATTTACATCACAAGGTAAAACCTGCCCTAAACGCACTATGCAAATACAAAGTATCCATTCTTAAAAAAAATGAAGTCATTTCCTTTTTTGTTTATTTTAATTATTTTTTTCTGTACCTTAGCGATGCGTTCCTTTATATAGTTAGTATTTAGAATAGATATACCCCATCAAATATATTAGAAACAAAAGATATACAAAAAAAGATATCGCTTTGAATTACGTGATTGACCAAATAAGCGAACCATAAAAGGAGGGAACGAAACTGAAAAGGATAGAGTTCTTGTATGATCAACTCTGAATGATGCATAACATCACATTATGTTATGTCTAGAAAAAAAAAATATGTACCCGTGCGTTATTTTGCTTATCTATGGCAGATAAAGGAGACTATCTCTCTTTTTCCAAAAAAAAACTAAAAGCATATTTATAAATATTGTGCATGTAAGGCGACTTATTTTATTTTTTTTACTTTCCAAAGAGTACATGAAGAATAAAAAAAAAAAAATTTATATATATTTATATATATGTATTAGCGTTTTCGACTAGTCCCTTTAATATAATACAGTTACATTTATTACATTGAATAGATGTCTATGTCTACCAATCGGTTTATTGCAAATATTCATTGTAAATACCTTAATACTACGCAGTCAGTCTTAAAACACATTCACAAGACGCGGACCTTTTACCGAGAGAAAGAATAAACTATATAGAACTGGTTTCTACCCGTACTTTTAACTATACTTAAATAACGAAACTAAGATGATCTCTATTTGGGAAATATGTTCTTACCACTTTTTAAAATAAAATTCATGCAAATGATCCAATAAAAACTTTATTTATAAAAAAAAACTTTAACCCTTTAAATCATTAGCTAGTATCAATAATTCCTTGGGCGCATCGAACTGAGGCATGACTACTTCCAAAAAATGAATTTTGGAAGGTTGCTTACTGACAATTTCCATAACATCTTCTAACTCTTGTGGCGTACTAACTTTTGCTTCTACACCTATCTCCGTCGGCGTCTTTCCATTTGTTTTATTTGTTTCCAAATAGCCTCCAAAATATCTTAACGAGTTGCTGTATTCCCACATCTGAAAGTTATTGTAATCGCGATAAGGGCCATTGATAAGCTTTTCTGTAAGGTACCCATCATTATTCAGAAGAAATATGACGGGTGTAAGACCTTTTCGGATAAAAACTGAAACCTCTTGAGCTGTAAGTTGAAAGGACCCATCACCAACAAAGAGATATACTCGACGGTTCCTATCAGCCATACAAGCTCCTAGTGCCGCTCCTACAGAGTAACCAATAGAACACCAAAGTATCTGACTAATATACGTTGTACCCTTGGTAGCCTCCATATTAAACAAACTAAATCCAGCTGTTCCTGCTTCAGAGATAACAATACTATTCGGCTCAATATATGTATGGACTTTATTCCAAAAATATCTGTGGGTAATTTCTGTTCTGTTAGCTTCGTTAAACGTAGGTCTTAAACGAGGAGCCAGATGTATCAGTTCCTTATTTTCTGGAAGCGCTAATGTCAAAAGAGGCAATAGTTCTTGCATACAGACACCAGGATACTCAGCAAAATCAATAACAGCGCCAGTACTATGGAACTGAATGGTCTTGACTTTCTCCATACCGTAAGAGAAGTTACCAGTATTAAAATCAGTTTTAATTGGCCCAAGTTCAATCAACAAATCAATCTTTTCAATTTCTTCTCGAATACCGTCCAACGAAAGCTTGCCGCAATAGACACCGCGATAATTATCAAGTTCGCAATTTACTACGCCTTTCCCAATCGGCGTAGAAAAGGTAGGAAACCCAGACTTTTCGATAAATGCATTTGCTTCGACTTCTAGTCCGTACCGAATAATACATCCATCTACCATAATTACCGGATGCTTAGCTACTTGTAATTCATTTAAAACGTTTTGGAGAACAATTGATTGGATTTTTTCCGGGTTCTTTGGGTTCTGGAGCCGAAGAGGGCGGGCAGGTACCTCGACCAACGCATTGATTAAATCTACCGGAATCCCAAGATAACCTGGTCTTTTACAAAGGAAGGCTGTCTGGATTACTCGGTCGATTTCTGATGCTGCATTTTTAAGAGTTAAAGTAGCTGACGCTTTCGTTACCATGCTACCCATCTTAAAAAACACTTGGTAATCTCCGTTGCCTAACGTATGATGTAATAAGAGTTGAGCCTTTTGATGGGCTACGCGAGGAGCTCCAACAATATGAATGACAGGTACATTCTCTGAATACGATCCAGCAATCCCATTGATAGCTGAGAGTTCTCCTACGCCAAACGTAGTCACCAACGCTCCTGCTCCACGAACACGAGCGTACCCGTCAGCGGCATAAGCAGCGTTTAATTCATTAGCGTTACTTCCGAACATAAGGTCTTCATCATCTTCTATTATATCTAATAAAGGCATATTGAAATCTCCAGGCACACCAAACACAGTATTAATCCCAATCTCCTTGAGACGATTAATTACATGTCGACCAATTGAAATAGTAGGCATTTTTAGTTTTATTTGTAAAGAAAAAGAGTTTTAAAAAAAAATTAAATTATTCTGTCTTTTTATATATTCAAAAACTCTAATTATAGAGTATTTTGATTTAATTAAATAATATGATGTATAATTACAGAAGGTAGTTTTAATTGAGACTGATAGCCTATATAATAACAGTGATTTCTTAGGTTGCTGTAGAGGGGGTTAAATAAGACTGTCCTGTACAACATCAATACCAGCTGTCAAAAAAAGAGGAAACAGTGCTCCCCTCTTTTTTTTTTTGTATATAGTTACTTGTCTGGGTAACAAACCTGCTATCCAAAAGGATTATATCATCGTATGCACTTCGAATTACCCTTTTTTTTATGCGTTTGTAAATATTTAAGAGTTCAATACTAGAGTATATGGAATACTTTTTATACGCATTAGCTCTTTTTTCTTCTATCTACTCGAAATAAGAGTTTTAATAGCTTTTAGTGTATTCAGTAAACCCCCTTTCCTCATTAGTAGATTATAACCGATCATGCATTCAGACTTTTAAAGATGATCGGTTAAGATCGTGATACTAATACATATTTCTGTGCGTTACATATGTATCAGTGATTAATGTACTAATTTAAAGTAAAATTCAATGTAGCCATCAGATTATATATTCCGTTTATTTATATGTATCCTTTTTTATTGTTATTCTAGTTACGTAACTAGCTTTTTTTCCTTCTATGCCTCATCTATTTACTAGTATAGGAAATAGTTATGCTTTATATACCTGCCATACCAAAACAAAAAAAGGAAAACCCGGGTTCAGGAACACACATATTCCCAACACCACACAGTCACAAACCCACGCCCACTCAATACGAAAAAATTTTCCCATTTTTTTCCATACTTCTTTTTTTTATATACGAATAAACATATATCAAAAAACCAAAAACCAAAATGGGAAGTGCTTTTTCAAGAGAGAACAAACCAGCCGAACAAAAGTCAGAAGCAAGACCTACTTTACCAGAAAAGATAGGTTCAAAACGTTCAATCGACGCTGACCAAGATTCTAAAGAATCTCATTCTAAAAAGAAACGTCATTTCAACAAGAAAGATTCATGGGCTAAGAAAGAAAAGAAGGGAAAGGAAGGAGGTGGTAGTAAACCTTCTGCTGGTGGGCTTCAAGCTCGTCCTGATAGTTTAGGACCCAGAGAACCTCGTATTCCTAAAAAGAAGGTTGCCCTTTTAGTAGGTTATAATGGTACTGGATATCAAGGCATGCAACTGTAAGTTTAAAATAAATAAGGGAATATATATATACAATCTAACGACTGCATATAGCAACCCTGATTGTGTTTCTATCGAAAGTATCCTTTTTGATGCCATGGTAAAAGCCAATGCAATCTCCAAAGATAATTCAGAAGATCCTAAAAAGTCTGCTTGGATGAGAGCAGCTCGTACAGATAAAGGTGTTCATGCAGCTGGTAACCTTTTATCATTAAAGATGCAAATCCCCACCGATTACGATATTGTTGAACGCATCAATTCATTCTTACCCGACCAAATCCGCGTTTGGGGGTATGTACCTGTTATCCGTTCATTCCACGCCAAAAACCTCTGTGATTCCAGAGTCTACGAGTACTTGTTACCTACTTGTGCTTTCATGAAACCTATCCCCAAGGAATTAACCGACACACCTACCAACGAAGACGATATTATGATCTGTAACAATGATCCTGTCAACCCAATTGTTAAATACGCTACTCGTAGTACACCTGAAGTTATTCAACAAAGACACGATTATAGAGCCACCAAGGAACAACTCGAGACATTTGCTACAGCTCTTAAAGAATTTGAAGGAACTCATAACTTTCACAACTATACAAACGGAAAGGCATTCAATGATAAAAGTGCTAATCGATATATTATGAGTATTGATGTATCTGAGCCTCTTTATATTGATGGATCTGAATGGGTTAGTATTAAACTTCATGGTCAATCTTTTATTTTACATCAAATTCGTAAAATGATTTGTAAGTATATATAGTATATAATTCAGTTCTAAGTATGATATACTAATACAATTTTTTTTCTTCTTTTTTTTTAAAAAAAAAGCAATGGCTATGCTTATCACTCGTACCAATACACCTATTTCACTTATTGCCGATACATTCGAACGCCCACGTATCAATATTCCTAAAGCACCTGCACTTGGTTTATTATTAGAGCGTCCCATCTTTAAAGTCTACAACGAAAAGATGCGTGTAAAATCCAACCAAACCGAAAGAGACGTAGTTGATTTCAATGTATATAACGAAAAGATCGATGCCTTTAAAAAGGAATGGATTTACAAAAAGATCTTTGAAGCAGAAAACCAAGAACATGTATTTGACGGTTATTTAAATTCATTAGATTCTCATATGGGTAACGATTATGCTTACTTGAATGAAGACGGTATTATCCCTGATGAGTGTCTTGTACATACAAAGTATAACAATCCTGTTAAAGTTGAATCTGATGATGAAAAGGAAGAGGATGATTAAAGAAAAGTCGTTACACAAAATCATTTTGTGGGCTTGCAAAATTCATGACTAAACTAAAATACCACGCTCAAAACCTTCTTTTTTTCCCCTTCCTTATTAAGGTCATATATAATAATTTTCACATTTTTTATTCTTTTTTTTTTTTACTTTTTCTTTTTCTTTTACTAATAAAAAAAAACCTTATACATATATAATGGCTTCTACTGCTACAGACCGTGTTTCCCAAATCATTGACCACTTGGCACAAGTTACACCTTCTCTTAAGGATAAAGTATGTATTGTGACAGGCGCTGGTTCCACTCATGGTATTGGGTAAGAGACATATATAAAAAAAGAGCGAGACTCTATCTCCACTTTATCCATAAAAAAAACTTATCTTTTTTTTAAAAAAAAAAAAAAGTCGTGCAACTGCCTTTGCACTTGCCAAACGAGGCCCTAAAGCCATTTACGTTACTGATCTTGGCATGGACAATCTTGAAGAATTAGCAAAAGAAATCGAACGTACTTACGCTGGTGTTGAATGTATTCCGTATGCAGTTGATGCAGCTTCCGACAGCGCTGTTACCGGCATTATTGAGCAAGCCATGTCTAAATACGGTAGATTAGATGTATTCTTTGCTAACGCCGGTGTTGCTACTGGTGATCGTCTTCGCGACGAAACCGCCGAATCGTTTATGAGAATGATGCGCATTAATGCACTTAGTTGTTTCCTTGCTATTAAGCACGCAGGTGCAGCCATGTCCGTTACTGGTAAAGGAGGAAAAGAATTCTCATCAGGTTCCATCATTTGTACCGCTTCAGGTAAATATGCAAAGATATGTATTTTTTTATCAAGTTACAAGGAATCTAAGAATATTTTTATACATAGTTGCTGGTCTTCGTTCTGGTGCTGGATCACCTGAATATTCTGCCTCTAAAGCTGCGTAAGTATTTATATATAAATATAGTGACAACCCAAATTAATCCTCAAACAAATAATCATTAGCGTGGTCAATTTATGCCAAACAGGCTCATATCAATATTCCGGCAAAAGCATTCGCGTCAATGCTATTTGTCCAGGCTTAATTGAAACAGGTATGACAAAGCCTACATTTGATTTTGCTCGTGAAAGAGGTACAGCAAATAAAATTGGACAACTCAATCCTACCAAGAGATACGGTGTTTCATCTGAAATTGCTCATATGGTTGCCTTTTTAGCATCAGATGAAGCATCTTATGTTAACGGTCAAGCTATTGCTGTTGACGGTGGACTTTCAGCAAGTCATCCTATTGTTCCTGGCAGATCCCATTAATTTAAAGAAAAAAAAAGAGTTTATTACATAATAAAAAAACTAAAATTTTGTGGTATCTATAAAATGTTTAATGGTAGCTTCTCCAGCATCAGTTGTATACATATTGTTTCTACAAACAATACTACCGTGTGCATTAAACCCACGGATATAAACCCAAACGCGTTCCCAATCTAACAAGTTCAAGTTTTTATGAATCTGTAGAGTCTTTTGATCAAGTTGTAAAGGTTTTGCGTTTGATTGTAAGGCCTTTCCAGGTGTCACTTTACAATAATATATAGTCCCATCTTGTTCAGTTATCTCACTACCATCATGATGAGAACTTGATCGTTGTAATGGTGGAGAGGAAGTATCACCGGGTAAATTTAAAGCATCAAGCGCACCTGCCAACATACCACCATCCACAAATTTATCTACATCACTAGCACGTCTATGATCTAATGTTGCATCGCTTTCTGATGATTTAATAGTGCTGTCGTTGTTTTGATAGGTTAGTAATAATTTAGAAGATCTGTGTCTTGAAAGCAATCCTTGAATACCAATTAAAGAAAGCACAAGTAAAAAGTAAACCGGTCCCAAAATTGGTAAAATGCAGTAAAGGACAGTTTTCAGTAAAACGGGTTTCAATGCAATCTTTTTCTTCTTCTTTTTTATCTCTACACCGGTAGGTACTTTGACATCATATGCTGTGATTAATGTCTTGTATGATTCGTCTAACGTACTATGTATATATATATTTAATTTGATGTATATCATATATATATAAAAAGGGATGAACTTACATATCAATCTTTCCTTTACTTTCAAAAAAGTAATCCATTACTTCCATACCAGCAGTCCAATAAGGCACTGTACGATCATTAGCAATATTGATATAAGTTCTTCTTGTCTTGAATTTTGCGAGATATTGAAAGTATATTTGATCTATGTGATTTCAGTTACAGTGTACTATGTGTGTGTGTGTGGTTAAAAAAAAATTACCTGGATCAGCTAATACTTCCAACATGGATTTATTATTTTCTTTGTCAAACTTATCAATCAATTGGAGTTGTTCGCCCGATCTCGATACGATTCTACCACTCATAAAATTAAATACCACAGAAATAAAAGATTTTGAAGGAATTTTGACGCCCATATGAGGTGTAGCAAATGAAATATAATACTACATAAACATGTTACGCATAATGAAAACATATTTTTTTACACAATAAAAAAGGCACTTACATCTGGTTCAATTGTGTTAAAGAAACCTCGCTGTCCTAATAAACCAACGGTGTATCTGGTAATTAAACCACCTAATGAGTACCCGACAATACTGAATCTGGTAACTCGTTTTCCATTTTTGCCTAATCGTACGACCGTTGATTCAATCTACCAATATTTAAGGTTATTTCCTACTGTTTTTTGTCAGTGTTTGTATAATATCTTACTTCATCAGTCAATCGTCTACCACAAATATCTACACCGTCATAAGTATATTTTGCTTC
This sequence comes from Helicostylum pulchrum, assembly GCA_025677825.1. NCBI lineage: Eukaryota > Fungi > Mucoromycota > Mucoromycetes > Mucorales > Mucoraceae > Helicostylum > Helicostylum pulchrum. Next base: position 120,250 of record JAIXMO010000040.1, read on the forward strand.
GTTGACACTAGCATTTAACTATGTATAAAAAAAGAAAAGAAAGTAAGCCACCCGGTTTTTTTAAAAGAAAAAAAAACTTTACAATATGAATGGCATCGCCATACTTGTCTTGTAACTTATTCTCAATGTAACCCATATGACTTTTATTACCCCAAAGTCCATGAGAGAGAACTACGAGCGATATATCTTGTACACCAGGCATAATCAATAATTATATTTTAACAAAGAAAAAAAGAAGTAATATCGAGATAGGTGTAAATATTTTATTTTTATTTTGGGAAAAATCGGATAAAGGCAAATACAATTCTCCGCATCCCATTTGACCCTATTTTGGTAAAAATACGTAATTCTTTAATCCACTTTTATACTCGAAAATATCTTTCTTAAAAAGAGAAGACAGGAAAGATAACCAATTGATCCTACACATGAATAAAAAACATCAGTATTTTATATCGTTTTCCTCAAAATAAAAATAAGCTTTTTTTACCTGTCATAATAGCCAACAAGACACTAATAATTGAAGAATATCCAAAATAAAGCACAGTACTGGTAAAAGAATTAATGTCCAGCTTGGTAAAGTAATACAAGAACGAATACGCATAAGCATAAAACCCAGTTGCTCCCGCTGTTAAAAATGCGCGCCAAGACCAATGATAGTCTTCACCACACATGTGAAAGTAACACATGAGGATAGCGACCTGAGAACAAGTAAGAATCAAGACACCAAACACCAAGAACAAGAACCCAATACCATAATAAATCTTATGGAACCAAATTGAGTTCATAATAAAGTAAAGTTCAATAAAGATGGCTCCAAACGGCAAGATGCCACCCATCAAGATGGATGGTATACTACGCAAATACGTTGGTTGTTCAGGTATTTGACGAGGGATCTGGTTAGTGCGCACAGGTTGTTCAAGTTTAGGTTTGCGTAATCCAATATATGATCCAACGATACTAAGTGGTAACGAGATGATTAACCAAAGACCAGCAATAGCCATCATTGTTCCAAACGGTACCGCGCCTGAAGAATGAGAATAGATCAAAAAGAAGTTGAGACCGATCAATCCACCGATCAAAGTACCTGGTAACAAAGTAGCTGATAGAATCATATTTGTCTTCCACATCTCTCCACCGTTCATCTTATAAAGTCTAGCGGAAGTATAACCCGAGATACAACTAAAGATCATAAAGAACAGAATCATCATGGTACCGAGTGCACCACGATTAGAAGGTGATAAAAATCCAAAGACTGCAAATACAAGTACAACACCTGTCATGGCGATCAATTGAACTCCACTGCCTGTTAACACTGCTAATGTCATTGGTTTGTTAGGGGGTCGGAATACATCACCGTGTACAAGTTTCCATCCATAATCTTCTTGGACGTCTTCTTGTGCATCAACTGCGTTATATCGAGAGATATCTTTATGTAAAGCACGTAATACAATCATAGAGACCATACCAGTTAAAAATAATACAATGATACTAGAATTGATTAATGAGAACCAATGAATAGAAGGCTCTAAAACACGAAGATAACCATCCCATCTTGTAGCCCATTCAATATCAGAAAGCTATACATATAAAAAAAAATCGTTTAGAATAAAGTGATTCTTTTTTTAAAATAATAATAATAATAATAGTAATAATAATACACATTACAGTCCAAGTAACAGAATAAGTATAAATAACTTTAGACTTTCCATCTTCCTTTAAATGAAACGGACTAGATTCTGCTGTACACTTGGCATCTCCTTTAGCATCAGCCTTTGTATCTCTACTCGTAGGCTTGACTACCACTCCAACCACACGGGCCAAATCCCGATTGGTAATATGATAATAAATAACAATATTATAATGATTATTTAAATAAGAGACGTCCTCATAAGTATTACCCAACCTGAACCCAATGTTATAGTACTTTTCACCCGTATTGGCATCAGAATCTTCAGTAGCAGCAGGTAACCCATCTACAGCCCAGTTAAACGCGTATCCATCCCCAATCACTTTATTAATAAACTTTGCATCCTCGGTTGGAATAGCTTCTGTTTGACAAATTTCTTGACATGTTTGATCTTGTCGCATTTTAAGCTATTAATATATTTGATAAGCTTTTTTTTTCTTGTGATACCTTCCTCCCTTTTTTTTCTCTCTCTCTCTATTGTTACGAACCTTTAATGGTGAATTAAAAATTCTATCACCAAAGATAATAGAACCTATACTTTCAGCTTGTTTTTCAATACCATCCACAGGTTTACAAAAATGAAACTTTTCGTTATAATAGTCGTATGAAATAACTGACTTTATTTGTTGCATACTGGAAGGTGTAAGTGAGTTAACGTTAAGCGTTACAGCTTCTCCAGCTTCATAGTCGTGGGGTGCTACACCAGGTAGATAAAACCCAAAACAAAACGGTAAAGAGAGTGTGAATAGTAAGGTCGAGATCACTTGCAGTGATTTCATCTGGAACTAGATTTGTTTTTTTTTCTTCTCTTATCTTAAAACAAAGCCCAAGAAGAAAAAACAGGAGAATGTCGCCAAGGCACACTAAATTAAATTTATTTATTTTTAGTGTTCAGTGCGGCTGGTAAACTTTGTTCCCCTTCTAACCATTTGTTACAGCGCCAAAAAAAAGAAATGTCGCGTTTTTTTTTGTATTTCTCTGCAAAAATGCAACTGACGACAGGGTATATTTGAATCCTGCTTTATTAGTCATGAATACATTCTGTTTACGTAATATGTATATAGATTTTATATGTTCACATTATTGTAACCGTATCTTTTTACAACTATTTTATTTGTCATCAGTACACCTCAAGAGAGAAGTACTGGTCGACTCTTTGCGAAGCGTTAATAATTCGACTATGCCTAAAACTACTGATACAACTCGGGAATAAATGTAATTTAATAAAGACGGTAGTTAAACAATGAAAGATAAGTAAGACTAATATTAGAGAAAACCAAATAAGTGAACACTAAGATATTTTAAGTCTAGTTAAATTTATTGAGAAGAGAGGTATTTTGCTTTCGACTCAAGTTTGTATTACTTGAGACAGGAAAGTTAATTTGGGTGTAGCACCATAAATTTGTAAACCAATACAGCTGAAATTATGCTGGAGGGTAGTAATAATCTTCTTCGGCATTTAAGGCATAACTGAGGGGATGTTTAATAACGGATGTCATGCCCACACCTTCTCGTATAAAGGGTAACAATCGAGAGCTCCCTTTTTTTCTATCATTGATCTTAGTTATCAATTTTTCTACACTCTCCTGTGTAAAGTTAAGAATCAGAAAGAATAAAGTTCAGACTACAATTATCATATAGAAAAGTAATACAACACTTGGCTACTTACCTTAATCCCAAAAAAATAATTGACATGATGTACGAGGAACTAGCGCAATATCATTTATGTCTCTTGGCAGATAGAACTCTTCTGTCACTGTTGACGTATACTGAGCTTCGTAGTCGAGATTCGTTCTGTAGAGTATGCAATTGTGACCTGAATACAGGGGAAATCACTCATGTCAGTATTTTTCGTTATACGTATATGATTATAGTAAAATTAAATACCTTAAATTAAAATACCATGAACTACAGGATCTTCAATATTTAATGAAATTAGCTGATTTAGCATAATTTGCATTTCAAGATGAATTTTAATCTTGTCGAAATAATCGGGAGTGTACGATTTTTTTTTCCTTTTTGATTTCGATAATAAAAAGAACTCATGTGCAACTTTGAAATCGGGAATAAATGTCTTTGAAGCTGCGAGATGTTTTGAAAGCTTATGAATCAAATACTTATCAGATTGAAAAATCTCTTTTGTAAAGAACTCATAACAGTCGTGGTCTTGTTTGGTATGGCCTTTCTTAAGTTTGCAGGCAAGTTTACTGTCGAGAAGCTATTGGTTATTATCGGTAAGGCTCCAGTCTTCTTTCTTGTCGCCATGAAAATAATCAAAGCGGGATTGTATAGTTGGATGTCTATCAATACTTTCAGAACTAAGATCTTGGCTAGAAACATTTTCTTCATCTGTAGCAACATTTCCATTTCCCCCTAATGATTCTTCTTCTACTACTGACTCATTAATTGTAACATTCGATTTCTTCGACTGATTGATATCTTCTTTTGCTAGATCCTTGGTTTTTTTCTTCGTAAGTGTTTAGTATTTTACAAAAAAAAAAAGCTTAGTTAAAGAAAATAGTCCAAACTTAAGTAAATACGAACCATCATTCTTTTTAAGCAGACTTTTCCAATCAGTGCGCCTTGCTCTGTGGATTAAACGATAGTAATTGATTGAGATTACTTTTTCAACGTTTTTTTATTCATCTTTGGTCAGTGTTTGAGCTCATTTTGACGATAATATTTGATGAACTGTCTTTGAATGTTATCTTCCTTATAAAATTTGGGAAAATCTTGACACAAGGTCAATTTACATGGTCGATTAAAAAAAGTATGCCATATTACTTTTCACTTACCTTTATGAATGATCATTACTCAAGAGGAACCGTATCGGTTTATAAGAACATAAAATAAAATAGAAACATAAAAACAGAAATAAAAAGCAAAGTAATATGTGAAGAAGAAAGAGGAAGAAAAAAACGCGTCTATTTAGTGATGTAATCTATTTACTATTTGTTTCATATACGTTTGCTAATCATTCAATGATACATAATTCCTTTTTATGCGGATCGACCATGTGGATCGATTGTGTATCAATAATTCCCCTAAATTCAATTAGACGTCTACAATAACTAGAGAGAAGATTGTCTGTAAGTGAAGAATTCTGATAACTGGTCTAATACATTATTATCATAACGGTAAAAATGGATCAATAATCATTTAGCAACATTTTAAAACTCAATAATGTAACACAAGAATGATGCAATTTAAACAATAGAAAAATATTTTATTAAAAGTATGCTTACGTAGAAGATGACGACTCTACAATTAATCCAGTATTATCACCTCTAAATAACTTTTCAGATGTAATATACTTTTCTTGACGGTTTAATAATCTTTTAACGCAGGCCAAAGTAGAAGGTAAAGTCATAAACAGCCAAGCAGCAACAGGTAAATTAATATAATCAATCAAGTTAGACCATTTTCTACTTTCCGCTTTTGTTTTATGCAAGAACTCTCTATCGATGGTACGATGCAGCTGTTCATACACGGCCAAGGTACCAAATAATGGTAAAGGCAAACAAAGCGTAATGACCTTAATTACACTCCAAAGACGCCCAAAGAATTCGGAAGTCAATATAGGGTTATCGGAAGGAGCGACCAATTGCAACGATTGAAAGGGCGGGAACAAAATAAACTGCATTAAAGGGACGGCTGCAAACATTAGCCAACCTGAAGTAGCAGGTACCATATGTGCCTCCAAGATGATAAAGCAAACCTTGAGTCGTTCAAATAAACTGATACAAGCAGAAGATGTTTGAAAGGCGTTTTTCAAGGTATATGCAACATCTGCCACTCCATTGTAATGACGTTTGGCCTGTACATAACGTGCACTGACGTTAGATAGATAACTTTTAGTTTGAACATTGGTCAGGTTGATGGGGACGTAAATAGGAGCGGTTCTCACTTGACCTTGTGTTTTCCAAAAACATTTCAACCACATATGCATATCTTCACCTACTGCATCAGCATCTGTATCCCAATAACCAACTTTATCTGCCAAGACCATAGAGAGTGAATAGTTAGAGCAAGGAATACACATGCCTCTACTGTTGGAAAGATTGGACATGACCATAGCTGACCAAGTAATATCGGTTACCCTAACGGCAGCTGGTACATCGAAGCAATTTCTAGAAAAGAAAATAGGTGGAGCGCATAACAAATGATAAGGGTCATCGGCTTTAGCTAAAGCTTCTTCTACTTCACGGATATACAATTCTGGTATAGCTGAATCCGAATCTGATACAGTGATAATAATCCGTTGACGATCAATATTGTATTTCTCAACCAGTTCCAAACAACCATGTCTTGCAGCGTAAGCAACATTAGATCCTTTACCACGAGATTCTCCTGGAATATCGCTTGGATGTCCTGTAACCACAATTTGACAAAACCTATCCGAGAAATGATCTTGTAAGCCACGAGCTTTTTCTTCCCAACCAACTTCTGATTGTTCCATTGCCAAAATAAGTCCATAATGCGTTTGTGCGTTACTAAATTAAAAAAGTATATATAAATCATATGTACGTCATTGATGTATATTACATTTGTTTACCTGTGACTTGCGATACGTTCGATAGTATCCTTCAATAGTTCTTCAGGCTCACAATAATTTGGAATGATAAACGTATGAAAATAATGAGGGTCTTGATAATACTGTAATTTTTCTTCTACGTCGTCTAAAGTTTCTGTGTACTCTGTGTCGTTTTTCTTTGTACCACTTGTTTCTCTGTTGCCAAGTCTTTTGTTCCATTTACCAATTGTCATTCTAATCTTACGAGACGTTAACCAGAACTTACGAACATGGTCTAGTTGTGTGTATAAGAACACGGTGAAGTAAGTGAATAGTACAAGTAAGTAAATACGTGGGAAAAAAAGGGGTCCTAAAGGAAGTACTGCAAGTGAAGCTATTGGAACTAAAGGCGCTACCCACTCTGAAGGTGAATAAAGGTGAGACATTATTATGTTATATGTGTAAAAAAAAAAAGAGAGAAAAAGAAACAAACAAGAAAAAAAGGGAGAAGTTTAAGCAAATAAATAATAAAATGCACAGCCTTTTTTTTTTTTGATTCATCGCTCGGTGAAAACAAACACATAAAGCTTTAATTCGCTTCTTTTTCTTTTCCTCGGTGGATCTGTTTAATACGTCAAAAAGCAAGCTTAAGAAACTTTTTGGATTCCGTCAAACCTTCACTGACGGGTCGGTGAAACCAAGTCAGTAAAATAAAGTTATATGTAGAACGTTTGTTCTACATTCGACCGTCACGCTCCGTAAAGGGGAAAAGCAACGTACATAAACTTAATCGCCACAAGATGATCATTGGGGATATTTATCTAAAGCATTCAATGTTCTAAAATGGTATAAACTCATTAATGCAGAGTCAAATAAAAAAAGGGTATCCGCACTTCTCTTTTCGTTAAGCAAAAAAGGTTGAGACTCGTAATAAACTGATAAAAGTAGTATGGTTGAAGTTGGTGGTACAGATTATAATATAAAAAATGATTTATTTAAAAATATTGGCATGCACAAGTCTAAATATTTTTTATCCTTACTGAAAACAGATAAAAAAGGCGGGAAAGTTTTTAGCAGGAAAAAAAAAAGAATACATGCATATTTTTGGTACATGTATCTCAAAATTAAAATTACATCTTTTGACGGATGTTATTTCTACAAAAGAACGCTAGTAGCTGTGGAAAAGCCAAGAATAAGCTTTCCCTTCACAATAGGCATTAGCGTAGCTAGAATTCATCATCGGTGTATAAACTTACCCAACAAACGTTTTTTGCTTTTTTTTACCACTTTCAAAGAGAAACTTTCTATATTTTTGGATCAAAGGCTCCATAAAATGACTCTTAATTATCATGACGAAAGTGTACATGTGTATTTATAGACATATGTAAATGCATAAAAAGTACTGCTTACCAATATAGCTTTCATGAACTTTTTTTTCTGTAAACTTTTTAAACCTCAGTTTAACTTAAAAACCAAAACTGTTAAATCGACCAAAAAAAAAAGAAACATGATGTTGGGTATCTTTTTTAGCTTTTAGTTTTTTTTTATAAAAAATGAAAAACGCTCAAGATCCGTTTCTTTCTACAATTTATTGCTCCAATTGCGAAATTTATATTGATATTCGTCAATTAGATCATCATCGATGTCTAGATATTGGTAATAAAAACTTATTAACGTATAAATAATTTTGATTTGTTAATTGAAAATAATTATAATAAATCAGTTAAACAAGGTCTAAAATTTAAAAGATCTGTAAACAAACCACCAGTGATCAAGACGCGATTCAGTGAGAGATCAATTAAATCCAATCACACATACAATGGAAAAGACACGCCTTCAATGATCTCGTCTTCCTATTCCATGTCATCTGTATCCCCATCGTCTTCATCTACTCCCAGGTACCTATAGTAACAATTTATTTTTCTAAATTAACATTAATTAAATCGGACTTGTATATTAGATCATCTACCGATTATTTTGAACGGTTCTTACAACAGCAAGGTAATTAACAAACAGTAGAAATATTTTTTTAAAGGTACAAATTTTCTAATATCCTTTTTCTAAAAATAAAAATAGATGTAGATTTCTTTCGCTCTCAAAAATCTGTAGTACGGATAAACTCTAGAGGTCATAGAAAAAGTATGTGTAAAAACGTCAAAAATCATTACACAATTTCATTCAAATTGTTCTAATTCCCTTTTTCGTAACTTTAAAAAAAGAAGCTTCGGAACAAAGCAATTACGACTTACATACTATGATCGAGGAGTTAATTGAAGAGATAAACAGTACTTGTGCTGCATGCCGTAAACCTATTGTGTCCGGTATCATCAAGAAAAACAAAATATGCTATCACCAGTCATGTTACTGTTGCACTCTATGTAGAATTCCACTTTCATTAGAAGCTAGTTTTGAATTTGAGAACGGAAAAATCTATTGCCAAAGAGATTACCAAGTTATGAAGTCTAGGTAAAATAAAAACTTTGTGTGTGTGTGTTCATTTTAAAATACTAAACTAAAAAAAAACAACTATTTAGATCAAACATTACTCCCTTGGAAAAGACTTGCTATAAATGTCGTATGACTTTGGAAAACGCCGACTATAAAACATTTAAAAACCGCATGTACTGTAAATCCGATTTTGAAGATTTGTTTTGCAGAGGATGTTCAAAATTTGTTGACGATAAAGTTATTTCCGCGACAGATGGAAAATTAAAAGGAAAATGGCATTTCGACTGCTTTAATTGTCAGGTATTAAATTGTCAATTTCCCTTTTTTTTGTTATTATATCAAGTAACCGTATTTTGTATTTCTAGATGTGTCGTCAACCTTTCCCAGATAATCGATTCTATGTGTTTAATGATTTACCGTACTGTAAGAGACACTACCATAAAATGAACAATACGTTATGCGTTAGGTGTTATAACCCGATAGAAGGACAATGCGCGTATATTCCTGGTCAAGAATGGAGGTTTCATCCCAATTGCTTTCGCTGCGACGTAAGGAAAAGAAAAATACTTCTCTCTTTTTTTTTAACAAAGTACTGATTAATTATTTTTTTTTAGGCTTGTAAAAAACAATTAGATGATACATACCACATGTTAGGTGGAAGAATTTATTGCGATGCTCATATCAAACGTCAAAATAGCAATTCCTTCTAATCAAAATCTCTTTTTCCCCATCTTTTTTTTACTTTATACCTATTCATCACAAACTATATCATTTTTACAAATCCTTCATATTTAGTAGATTTAAGTCTAATAAATCATCCCCTTCTTTTTTTTTTAACAATTTTTAATGGCTATTACTTTTATACCAAGGTGCCACGAAGGTATAACTCGACCAGGTAAATAATTTTTACCTCGGCCTAGGTATTTTTAGTTAGACGTATAATTAACGTAAGTAGAATGACCGTTATAAATATAAGTACACTTTTTTTTATTGTTATTTACGAGTGAGATTTAGGAAATACAAACCACCACACTAAGAAAGTAGTAACAATTAACACTATTAAAAATATAAAAAAGCAACACCATTTTTTCTACAAATAAATTAATTAAAATAAATCCTTATAAACAAAACAAAAAAAGTTTTTACCTTTCGAGTAATTCTTGATCTTTTGACAGCTACATTCACCTGCTTGTTGCCTTTTTCTAAATCATATACAACACTTTCGGTTGTTTTCTCAATATCGTGTAATGTCTCCTGCTGTAACTCGATCATTGTCTGCATATCCAGAAATAAATTATGTAATTCCTATAATACGCGTAATTTAACAACAAAATGCTTCTTACGCACATACACACAATATTTATTTACCATGATGGTTTTTTCGATTCTCTTGATATCTTTATGACGAATTTGAACCTCATCTAATACTTGGCTTGCATTACCTGTTCGAGTAGAATTTAAAAGCTAAAAAAACACCCGAGTTATTTTAAATACGTTTTGTATATTTGTATAACAAGAGTGACTTACAGAATGTGCAAAAATTTGTGTCGCTTCATCTGAATTAATAACTAATTCAATTTCATCAGGCGTTGCTTCAGGCTTTACTATTTTTCACAAAAAAAAAAAAGTTGAATATAATACTGTATATGTATTACTTTTTTTTTCGTTTTACCAATTAGAATTTGTCTTTCGATACGTTGTCTATGGTTTTTCTCAAATTCGCGTTCAACATCTTGGTACCTTTGAATTGTTTCTATAAACTTTTTTTTTACTGCATCCAACTATTCCCACCCCCAAAAAAAATATTAGATTTTCTACGAGTTGAATTCTATCTAGGTCCTTACCTGTAATCTTCGCATTTGTCTATCACTGGTACTAGTAGGCAATTTAGCGATACTCACATCCGTTTCTAAAAGTTACACGTTACGATAAGCCCAAATGCGAGGCAAGAATATCTATACACTTACCTTTGATACAATCTTTGAGTTCCTTGTTTAATTTACTAGTTTGATTTACTAAATCGTCCAAAATTTTACTAAACTGATGTGATTTCTCTCCGTTGATACTAGAGAGTAAAGCCGTGTGTAACGATTCCATTTCTGACACATTTTCATTGATCTTTCCGATACACCATTTAATATCTTCAATCTAAAAAATATATATATTAGTATATTTTCTTTACTAATCCAAAGTAATTTTTTTTTTACTCTTTGAAAGAATGCGTCAGTAGATAATAAGGAACTATTTGGTTGATACTGTATTGGTGTTTCTTGCGCACTTGATCACGCACACAAAAAATTAATTTACTTGGATAAGGAGTACACTACAAAAATATATTTTACCTTGGGGCTCCTGAATCAAGAATAGCTGAATTCTATGATATATAAAATACTTAGTTCTTTTTTTTTAATCGCGTATTCATGTTATCATTCTAACTCTTTTAAATTCAGCTAATCTATCACGACTGACAGTCATACGGGTATTTTTCATAATGTATAAAGGGAAAAAGGGGAGTGTATAAAGGAATGAAGTGGCACTTTTTTATATCTAGGAAAGTAAACAATAACAAATGACTTAAAGAAGAGTCGAAATGATAATTTACATACATTTTCATGTTAATACATTTGATATTAAAAATGACTTGATTTGGGTTTAATTCTCCCCTGAACGTAAAAAAAAAGAGTTCATGCATCAGGTATTGGAAGTCACATTTTCCTCCTAAAGATAGAACCGGATACTTGTTCCTGGTATATTGACTAGAAATGTATAAATATACTTGCTATGTTAGTGTCAAGTGGTATCGATACTGCTACTTGAAAAGGGAGGAAGGGCATTTGTGCTACACCAGCGCTGACTGGATACATAGCCTTTATCTCATTCAAAACCAATTCAAAATAATAATAATAAAATATCTTTTATTATGATCTTTGCTTCAACGCAAAAAGACAACCAAGACAGTCTGCTAATTTAACAGGATGCGCTTCTAAATTTCGAAATAATTCTTCTTGTACAGCCTCACAGTTTATATCGATTGAAGGCACAGTATAAGGAAACAAGCGCCTCAAAAAGTTATACAGTGTATCAATTTCACCTTGAAGAAAAGAATCTTTTACATTACCAGCTGCCTTTTCCAATATACGCAATACGTAATAATGTATTAAAGCAAAAGTCATTTTTTCTCTATACATTTTGAAATCAATTAGCCTTTGTTTTTAGTGAATCAATACATCAACACTTACACAGTATTAAATTGTTCAAATAGGACACTATCCTCCTCCAACTTTAGCATGTAAATTAATTTTTTTACTTTACTAAACACCAGTTCTGCCGTAACGTTTTTGTACCAGTCTATTTTTCTTGTTATGTTTTTTTTAGTTGCTTTTGCTGCAATCCTTTTCTTGTGCTTTCTATAATATCGTTGTTGACGAGTCAAACCATCATTGATCCTTTTCTTTTTTATAATAGGAGAGTTCATATTTATTATTCTAATAGGAAAAAAAAAGGAAAAAAAAGAGGACACGTAAGGTTTTTTTTATATCGTTCCATTGAATAGTTAGGTACTACAAATGCGTAAAAACTATATTAAAATGCATGACACTTATATACTTTATCGCATGACTCTCGTAAAGTTACAGCGAATGACTCTTTTTTAAAAGTAAAATTACAGAACACTTTTGTATTCTTGTGTTTTGATCATGCAATTTCTACTATATAATTAAATCTTAATATAAATTAGATAGTTATGAATCGACACACTCTCTGTTACTTCGTCATTTATCCTACAGGACCCTATTTTGTTATATCTTCATTTTGTACTTGGCATATCCCAGAAGCAATCTAGCAAGGCTATACATTTAAAATTCAAGGATACAGTTTATCAATAACGTGTACGTTACTTTTTGTTTAGCTGCGTTTTCATCTTGTAATTTCATCCTGTGATACGATACTATTTAATTTGGATGAGAGGAAAGCCTTATTCCGTCGTAACAAACACTTTTTTATTCCCCTTTTTGAAAGAGAGATAAAAAAAAGGGCTAAGTTAGAAGAAAAAAAATATTAGACTAATTTTAATTCAACTATAACAATAGATACATAAACGTATATATTCAGGGACATTATATGAATAAGGAGATTATATATATTTATACAAATATATCAAATCTCGGTATCAAGGAGATTTTGTACACGCAATAAAAGAAAGGTACAAACCATTCAAATACAAACCAGCCACAATAGCATTTAAAGTTTTTTTAAAAAAAAGGGTTAATATTTTATACGCTTTTTAATTTGTATAACAATATGTCGTGTTTATAAACATCTTTTGTTTGTCATTTAAAAGGAAATATATTTCGTAGATCAATCCAAAAAACCTTTTGTTTTCTTTTGGTAAAATTTGTCAATTACTCCGTGGCTGAGATACAATACTCTAAACTGCTTGTTACCAGCACCAAAAAAAAGCAAACGACTTGTTTGAAAAAAGAAAAATGTATAAAAGACAACAAAAGAGAAATACCAGCTCAAATGATAAACTTGACGATAGAAAAAATACTACGAAAAAGCATCCTATACAATTAATCGTATCGACATTGCCTCAACTTGCTATTTCTTGCGCATTTTTATTTTGCTTCATTTCTTTTTACAATGTCAGTCTTAATGATGTCAGGTAAAGTACCCAAAAAAAATACCTCTTACAAATAAAAACCCTGTCTACCAAGCATGTAAGATAATAATCATAAAAAAAACTTGCAGCGGAACTGTATTCCTGGTCTCTTTAGTAGCTGGCGTTGTTATTTGTGTCATATTCGTTCTGCTTCAACTTGGAGGAGCTCAATATGAAAACTGGCAGCAAGAACCAAAAACCCGACAGTATATCCAAATCGCCAGTGTTTGTTCGCTTGTATCATTTATAGGATTTATTAGTTCGTTATGGGCTGTATTTGGTATCCTTACACCGCTCGTAATTATATCTGGCTTTTTATGTATATTGTCTATTCTGATCATTGCAACTGCCCTTTTTTAATTGTTGTGCTACACTAAATTTTTTGTGTGTCCTTTCCTTTCTCCTGTTGCACACTAATTATAATAAAAAAAGGGGGAACTTGTTAAAAAATATTTTCTTTTTCTCTCTCTCTCTCTTCTCTCTTATAGTTGTATCGACGTATATAACTTTTTTCTTTAAGCTTTTTTTTATACGCATATATAAGCTTACAGAAATCTATATAAAGTGGCGTCAAATAATAATAATACTCAGAACCCTTTTGAAGACTCATCCGAGTCCGGGTTGAGTCAATCTCGGTATGATTATTCACCATCTCATCAGGCACCAACTCAAGATCTGATTGACTTGCAACAGAATCGTTCGGCTCAATCCCAACACCAAACATTTTCTAATTCAACTTCTTCTTCTACTTTGAATCCTCAGCAACCTGCTTATACTCACCAAGTCAAAAGAAACGACTCTTCGTTTGCTATCGATGAAGGTAAAAGGGAGTACTAAATACACATATAAAAAAAAAAAAGAGGAGGAGGAGAGTGTATATAGATCTTATAAGGGGGCAGGACTTAATTTTTTTTTCTCTCTTTGTATAGGCTCGTTCTATGATGATTCAGTCATTGTTCATGACGATGATGATAATTTACAGTTGTTAAACAATCGAGCTCAAATTGCCGGTAGATATGATAAATCCAACGCTTCAGCAGCCACAATGGATATTCCTTTACATCGACCTACATCACAACCTCAGCCCACAAAGACCAAGAAAAAAAAGACCAGTTTTAAAGATCGAATCAACGCATTGTTAGGCAAATCAAATACTGTTTCTGGCACTGCGGGTGAAAATGGAGAACGAATTATTCATATTAATAACAACGACTTGAACGATCAACAAAAGTTCTTACATAATCGAGTCTTTACTGCTAAATATACAAGTTATAACTTTTTAATCAAGTTTTTATATGAAGAGTTTTCGAAATATGCAAATTTATTCTTTTTGTTTATCTCGGGTATTCAGGTAAAATAATGGTTTAAATTTATTTATTTTTTTAGAAAAAAAAAGTACTTATGGGTTAAATATTAGCAAATTCCTGGTATTTCACCTACCTCTCGATATACAACTTTGGTACCTCTCGTTATTGTATTATTAATTACTGCTGTCAAGGAAATAGTTGAAGATATGGTACATTATATATAAAAAAAAATGTTATCTCTTAAATCAAGACTAATAAAACCGTAGGGAGTACATCGATCTGATGCCGAACTAAATGCTAGAAAGTGTAAGGTATTAGTAGGTACACAGTTTGTAGAAAAGGCCTGGCGTGATATCAAAGTCGGAGATGTGTTAAGAGTTGAAAGTGGCGAGAATTTCCCAGCGGATATTATATTGATTAGTAGCTCCGAGCCAGAAGGACTTTGTTATATTGAAACCAGTAACTTGGATGGTGAAGTTAATTTAAAGATCAAACAAGCTCTTCCACAGACCTTTAATATTTTAAATCCGGTTGACATGACTCATTTGCAAGGAACAATCCGTAGTGAACAACCTAACAATCGTTTGTATAATTATGATGGTGTATTCTGTACTTCTTCCATGAACGAAGTAGGAAAAAATAGAGATTATGCTTTAGACCCTAATCAGTTGTTGTTACGTGGTGCTCAACTTCGTAATACTTCTTGGATTTATGGTATTGTTGTATTTACCGGACATGAAACAAAATTAATGTTAAATTCCAGGTACTGTACCTTCTTTTTGTTTTAACGTTTAAAAATTACATGCTAACTTCTTTTTTAAAAAAAACTAGTAAGAAACCATCCAAGATTTCCAATGTCACACGTATTACCAATCGTAATATTCTATACTTGTTTTCCATTTTGGTTATTATGAGTGTCGCATGTGCTATTGGTGGTCTAGTATTTACCATTACCAAGAGTGCTTATGTAGACGGATACCTTCAATTAGCAGCTGGCATGACTCGTCCTCAAGCATTTGGTTACGATATTCTTACTTTTTTGATTTTATTCAACAGTTTTATTCCCATCAGTTTAATGGTCACCATGGAAATCGTAAAGTTTATCCTTTCCTTCATGATCCAAAGCGATTTAGACATGTATTACGATGTAACCGACACAGCTGCTGTAGCACGTAGTAGTAGTTTAATTGAAGAATTAGGTCAAGTCAAGTTTGTTTTCTCTGATAAGACGGGTACTTTAACTTGTAACGAAATGCAATTTCGAGAATGTTCCATTGCTGGTATTTCTTATGCTGAAAAGGTAGAATCTGATAAACAAGCTAGAGAAGGTGTAGAAGATCCTACTTTACAATACAACTTTACTCAATTGAAAGAGCACTTGAAGACGCATTCTACCGCAAATGTTATTAATGAATTCTTGACTTTATTGGCTACTTGTCATACTGTTATTCCTGAACCTCAAGAAGGGACTGATGAAATTATTTATCAAGCTTCGTCTCCTGATGAAGGTGCTTTAGTAAAAGGTGCAAGTGATTTAGATTATATCTTTCATGTAAGTTTATTTTTTAAATGTAAATTTAACCCTTTCGCTGACTTTTTATATATACATAGACCCGTCGTCCCAACTCAATTACTTGTACTCAACGTGGCGTAGAAGCAGAATACCAAGTACTTAACGTCTGTGAATTCAACTCTACTCGTAAGCGTATGTCTGCTATTGTCCGTGGACCAGACGGTACAATTAAACTTTACTGTAAGGGCGCCGATAACGTCATCTTGGAAAGACTTGCAGAAAACAACCCATTTGTCGAGAACACCTTAATTCATTTAGAAGAATTTGCATCTGAGGGTCTTCGTACACTTTGTATTGCTATGCGTGAAATTCCCGAAGAAGAATACGCTCGTTGGTCTCAAGTATACGATAAAGCCTCCACCACCCTAGTAGACCGTGCAGATGAATTAGATAAAGCTGCCGAAATGATTGAACAAAACTTGTTTTTACTGGGTGCAACAGCTATTGAAGATAAACTTCAAGAAGGTGTTCCGGATACTATTCATACCTTGCAAGAGGCTGGTATTCGTGTTTGGGTATTGACTGGTGATAGACAAGAAACAGCTATTAATATTGGTTACTCCTGTAAGTTATTAAATGAAGAAATGAGTTTAATTGTCTGTAATATGGATAGTCATTGGGAAACCAAAAGCTTTTTGGAATCAAAGTTAAAAGATGTTACTGGTGCAATGGAAAGAGGTGAAGAATTGGAACCTTTAGCGTTTGTTATTGATGGAAAAGCATTGACTTTTGCTTTGGAAAAGGATATTGAAAAGATTTTGTTTGATTTGACCGTTATATGTAAAGCTGTTATTTGTTGTCGTGTATCTCCTCTTCAAAAGGCGCTTGTGGTTAAACTTGTAAAGAAGTATGATAAGTCTATCTTGTTGGCTATCGGTGATGGTGCAAACGATGTTTCCATGATTCAAGCTGCTCATGTTGGTGTTGGTATCAGTGGTGTCGAAGGTCTTCAAGCTGCTCGTAGTGCTGATTTTGCCATCTCTCAATTTAAATTTCTTAAGAAACTTTTACTTGTACACGGCGCTTGGGCTTATCAACGTTTAAGTAAAATGATCTTTTACTACTTTTACAAGAATGTTGCCATGTATTTGACGCAATTTTGGGTAAGTTTTTTTATTATTATTATATTATTTATATATGTCAAAAAAAAATCCTTAAAAAAAGAGTTTCTTTTTTTTTAGTATGCATTCTATAATGGTTTCTCTGGTTCAACACTTTACGAATCTTGGACGATGTCTTGTTTCAACGTTATCTTTACATTTTTACCTCCGTTAGTTATCGGTATCTTTGATCAATTTGTTTCTGCTAGAATGCTCGATAAGTACCCTCAAATGTATATGCTCGGTCAATCCAACGAATTCTTTAACCAAAAGAAATTCTGGGGTTGGTTTGGTAACGCCGTTTTCCATTCTTTAATCTTATTTTTTCTTGGTGTTGGAGCTTTAAGTACCGATGGTGTATTTAGCGATGGTTTAGTTGGTGGTCAATGGTGGGCCGGTACAGCTATGTTTACTGCCGTTTTAGGTTGTATTTTATGGAAGGGTGCATTAATTACTGATGTTTGGACAAAGTATACGTTTATTGCCATTCCCGGTTCTATGCTCGTTTGGTTTATTTATTTACCAGTTGTTGCATTTATTGGTCCCGCGATTTCGGTCGATGTGTTCCCTGAATATTACGGTATTGTTCCTATGCTTTGGGGTAACCTTAACTTTTGGTTATTTGTATTATTGGTACCTTTTGTCTGTAATTTACGTGATTTCGTTTGGAAGTAGTAAGTAAACCTTATATACACGAAAAAAAAAAAAGTGAAACTAACTATTTTTAAAAATAACAGTGTAAAGAGAATGTATGTTCCTTTACCGTACCATTTTGTACAAGAAATCCAAAAATACAATTTACCAGATTATAGACCTCGTATGGATAGGTTCCGACAAGCAGTTAACAAAGTACGTCGGATACAACGTCTCAAGAGAAATCGTGGTTACGCTTTCTCTCAAAATGATAGTGATCAAACAAAGATTATTCGTGTTTATGATACCACTCAACAAAAGCCTCTTGGTTAAAAAAAATGCTTTTTTTTTCTTATATACAAATTTTTACCCCCCCCCCCCCCCTCAAGATTTTATATCTTATTTACTTTTTAGCAAATACTTTTTATTGTTTATTTTTTACATATTAAAAATTCTTTTTATTAGTTTTTTAATTTTTGTTGCACTTTATGAAATCTAAATGCAAGCCATGCCTCTCAGAAGAAAAGAAAGTTAGCATGAGTGCTATTTAGAACATAAATAAAGAATTACAGCCATCACATGACTTTTATAGCTTCATGCGTCAAGTTTTTTTTTAAGATATCGGCGATGACAGGGTTAACATAACGACAACTATTATGACCTTTTTCGTATCATTTCTTTATTCGAGAAAGCACTTTATTTACTAAAACAATCTGGTTTCACATTTCATTAAAGATCTCGCTATGTAATATTTTGGACTAATTTACTCTTAGGAGGGAGTATAAAGAGAAGAAATGTACGCATTTCTCTCCTGAACATAAAAACAACAGAATATCTACTTAAATTATGCCTGAATATTACTTGCAAGTTGATAATACCAATCTCTGCTACAAAGTTGATGGTACTGGTCCTTTTATTGTGATTGTTCCTGGTGGAAATGGAGGTTCTAGGCTCTTTAAAGGCTTTCGAGACCTTCTGGTCAAACACTTTACTGTTGTCTTATATGATCGACGAGGCTACTTTCGTAGTAATCTTACTGACACTCAAGATTACTCCAAACGTCTGGAAACAGATGTTGGAGATTTGCATAGAATTATGGAAAATGTAACTCAAGAAAAGTTTATTATTTTTGGGATTAGTTCTAGTGGTGTTATTGTAATGACTTATTTGAACAAGTACCCCGAAAATCTTTCAAAAATCATTGTTCATGAACCAATGCTTTACATAGACACATTTGAAGGCAGAGATGAATTACAAAAATTCCATCTTGAGACATATAACACTTATCGAACCAAAGGTAAAAATGCTGCTATGGAAGAATTTGGGAACAAGCATTTTAACGAATTGGATTACAAGTTCGTGGCTCGAAAGCAAAAAGACGGCATAGTGAACAATTGGGACTATTGGTTCCAGTACGAGTGGAGAGAATACCCTTTTGCAAAGATAGATTGGAAGACCGTTAAATCTCATTAAAAAAAAATGGTGTTATTATATGGTGTTGATTCTAATGGGTACAATATACATAAACTAGGAAAAGCCATAACAGATTATTTAAACGTAGAATACTTGCAATTTTCTGGAGGTCATATCGGCTTCCATTTTGAACCGGAGAGATTCTCTGCGGGTTTTGTTGAACTTTGTAAAAACACTCTCTTTTGCCGGACCAACAAAATTGCAAATCTTTATAAATTTTTTTAGAGGCACACTATCATTTTCTCATAAAATAAAGCCATCTAAAACAAAACAAAAAAAATCTTTTATATTTTTGTTTATTTTGATAAAGAGGAACGAAGGTCATTAATAAAAATAAGTTTTAACAAATACGCCGCTTGTTTTTCTTGAGTATCCCTTTATAATATTTCCCTGAATAACTCCTATTCGTAAAATAATACATCTCTTAGAGAACCACAGACTCGGGATTAACTGCTGGTATTCTATTATAATAATTCTGTAACGCCTATTTAACTTTTATTCTTTGTAAATAATCTATTTGTATTTCCCACTCTCGTTGAATTGATATGGTCTCTCGTAAATTATACTTTGCTTGAAATATTAGTACTTTATCAAAGACCAGTTGCCGAATACCTCTTTTCATGAATAATATAACCTTAAGTCTGAATTCAATTGACAACTAATAGTCCAGTGCTCTCTGCTTTATTACTGCTATAATTATCTGTGGTTTTTCTATATTTAATAATCTCCTCCAAATTTTACGTCTTCTTATATTAAGCTGTATCAATACATAATAAAAATCACAATTATATTATGCGTTGTCTTCGGTTAGGTTATAAACATACTTTCTTTTTTGTACGCTATCTGGATTGTATTATGACACGTAAAAAAATAATAAAAAATCGTTTTTGAAGCCGAAAACTTTTACTCTGACCTAAGCGTACGTTATCGCGGTTTTAGTGATAATTTTTTTTTTCGGTAACAGAAGCGAGACCTAGAATTCGATTCGATTCTGATACCTTCTCATTTTCAATAAAATAAGCACGGTATATAGCGCATACTGCTGAATATACGTAATTGAGCCTTTGTACATTTTCAAGTAAAAATCGTATTTAAGTAACTTTCTTCAAAGAAAAAATATCTAATTATTCTTTTATTGAAAAAAAATAACAAAGTAATAATGCCTGAATATTATTTACAAGCTTATAATGCCAATCTCTGCTACGAAGTTGATGGTACTGGTCCTTTTATTGTGATTGTTGCAGGCGGAAACGGAGGTGCTAAGCTCTTTAAACGCTTTCGAGACCTTCTAGTTAAACACTTTACTGTTGTTCTGTACGATAGACGTGGGTTTTTTCGCAGCAAATTGACTGGACCTCAAGATTATTCTAAGCGTTTAGATACGGATGTTGATGATTTGTACAAGATCATGAGCAATATTACCAAAGAAAAGTTTATTCTTTTTGGGATTAGTTCCAGCGGTGCTATTTTGATGGATTATTTGAACAAGTACCCAGAGACTCTCCTTAAGTGTTTCGTTCACGAACCGATACTTTATATGGAAGGTTTAGAAGGCAGAGAAGAGATTCGAAATTACCATCTAGATATATATAACCTGTATCAAAACGAAGGTAGAAATGCTGCTATGCGCATGTTTGGAAGTTTGGGCTTTAACGAGGTAGATTCCAATATCTTGGTTGAGCGTCAAAAAAACGACAAGGAAAATAACTGGGATTATTGGTTCAAGCACGAGTGGATGCAATATCCTTTTGCCGAGACGGACTGGAATGCTGCTAAGTCTCATCAAGACAAAATAGTGATGTTGTATGGCTTGAACAGCGTTGGGCTTTTCACTTGCGAACCAGGAAAAGCCATAGCACAGCATCTAGGAAATGAATACGTCCCCTTTTCTGGGGGGCATATTGGTTTCTATACCAACTCTCAAAAATTCTCCGCAGAATTTCTCCAGTTCTGCAGAGAGCATACTCTCCTATTGAATTAACTGTGATTGCATATCTTCTTTATAATTCATTTCAGATATATTTTATTTGCTTTAATAAAATGAATTCTTTACTCCACTATCATATATAACATGAGGATACGTAATTAGTTTGTCTATCTTTTGATATAGTTATTAGGCTCTGTATACTGGCCCTGTGCTATTTGTGCATATATCACTTCAAAATAAATAACCAAATTAGGACTGAAGGTAATTCGACATACTCGTCCTATCTCTTAATAACGCATATATTAATAAATAGCACAGCTGCTATACTATGTGTTTTCGGATTGATTTGCTGCTTTTTTTTTCGGTTTGTTAATATTTACTAGGTTTACTAACAAACCGAAAACGACCAATTCAAAATTGGTCAATATTTTGTTTCAAATAAAGGTTCTTAGCAAACGTAGTTTATTTTGATAATGATAATAATAAGAAAGAAAGAGTTTGGATTAAGTATAAGATCATTTAGAAGTGTTTCATTTAATGGGGCCTATTTACAATCTCGGTTGCTCCGATATAAGTGAGTGCTCGCGACATAGTTTAATAAAACCCGAATAGAATTTTTCACATTCAGTAAAGAAACCAATGTGTCCTCCAGGAAACTGTAGTGTTTCTTTTCCCAAAGATTTGGCAAAAAGGGCACTTGGTCTATATACAAAATAATCAGTACATTCTGCGCCATGTATGAATACAAGTTTATCCTTGTAAGGCTCTATTTTATCTGTTTCTACATCGGTAAACAAATATTCAAGCCATTCATGCTCAAAAAAATAATCCCAGTTATTAACTCGGTCATTGGACTGTTTTCGGACCAGTATATCTTCATCAAGCTTATTAAGATAGTACTTCCCAAAAAGAATCATGGCAGAATTTCTTCCGAGACTTTTGTACGTGTTGTAAATAGCTTGGTGACCTTCCCAGACTTCTTTCCCATTGGAGAGAGTAAACAGATTAAATACCGGCTCGTGTGCAAACAATTTGTGGATTGTATCCGGATACTTTTTCAAATAATTCATCAAGACTGCTCCGCTGGAGCTAATACCGAATATTATAAACTTTTCTTTAGTAATACTTCTCATCAGGTTGTGTAAATCATCAACATCCGTGTCAATACGTCTAGTGTAGTCTTGTGGGCCAGTAAGTTTGCTTCTAAAGTAACCTCTTCTGTCATATAAAATAACTGTGAAATGTTTCACCAATCGATTGCGAAAGGGCCGAAAAAGAATGGAACCGCCGTTTCCGCCAGCAACAAACACGATATAAGGCCCAGATCCTTCAATTTCGTAGCAGAGCTTAGAACCATCGACTTGTAAATATTGGTCTGGCATTTGATTTTTATTCAATTATTTTTAGATAAGGAACTAGTGTTTGGCAACATTTATGAATCTCTTGCCATTATATATAATTATAGTTTTCTCGGTTAAAGTATTAGTTAATCGGCAATGCTTCACTAGTGCATCTAATAAATATGCTCTCATGTTATTTATCAGTTTGCATTGCTACTAAAGATTGCGACCTTTTTTTTAACAAGTGGAAATTACGGGAAGTTCGCAAACCTTAAAAAATATTTTCATAATCGTAAACGTTCTATATATAACTATTATAGTATGTATGCGTAAGCGAGCAATATTAAAAGTATCAGGTGCTTTCTACGGCCTTACAAGCTTTTTTTTTTTAGTTATAGATTGTATAGTGGTATAAGGTACTCGAGTATTTGAAGAATAATTTTAAACGCTATCGCGTTGAACGTTTCAAGGTTTAAGACTGTATATTGGTTTAGTAAAAAGAATAGATAACGAATTTCGACTACTAACTATTGTGGCCGAAGACTGGAAAGTTTTTTTAAAGAAATATCCAACAGAACGGACGTTATCTTAATTCGTTTATCTCGATAAAATCGGTGTGTATTCTTTGAGCTGATTCTTAGTGTTACAAATACTTATATATCGTTGCTTTAATAAGCTTACCTAATTTTATTTTGAAATCATTCAATAATTATAGCAGTAGTTTGTAACTTTAATGCAAGTGAAAGCGCAGCAGTTCATAATTACATTAAGATTTACTAGAGTAAAAAAAGTCAAATGAGTAGCATCGTGTTATAAAATCAGGTTTGAAACAATATTTACACTTATGAATAAGGCTTATTTTAGCGCCATGGAGTAAAACAACTGCTATAATGGACGCTTTGTTGATAATTTATCATAATGTTACCGGCTGAAATAAATATTAGTAAGATATTACTTTATTTAGCCTATGCGTAGATTTTATCAACTATTACACAATTCACTCTACAAGTTTTTGTATCTAAATCGGCTGAGATCCACATAGATAAAGTTTCAATTTTTTTTTAAAAAAAAAGAGAGCACCATTTTTATTTTCTAAAAATATATAATATCATGCCTTCAATTATATCCTATACGTATAAGGATTAGATATTTATTACTGTATTTCAATAATATCTAATATAAATTATATTAGAACAAAAAACTTTCCGCATAGGTATGTATTAATATCGTGGACCTTCGCCATAATGATGTCACATGTAAAAACTGCCAAATGACTGAAAAGGTTTTAGCTGCACGATATGTTCTACCGAGATTCGTACACCATATTACTGCCATACTTAATCGATATAGTTTTTTTTTTTTTTTCCTTTTCGTAGACATGGTTATTTTAGTTACAAAGTATATACCTTTACTAACAAAAAATACACACAATCACATTTATGTTTCTCAAAAAAAAAACATGCGTGACTAACCTCGAAATTGTATAAATATAAAATCGAGATTATCTTTACCCTTTACTTTTAAGTAACGGATTCTAATGCCTGAACACTATTTAAAAGTCAATAACGCTGATCTCTGCTACGAAATTGATGGCACTGGTCCTTTTATTGTGTTTGTTCCTGGTGGAAATGGCGGCGCTAAGCTTTTTAGACGTTTCCGAGACCTTCTAGTTAAGCACTTTACAGTTGTTTTGTATGATAGGCGTGGCTACTTTCGTAGTCGGTTTACAGGTCCTCTAGACCATGCTAATCGTATCGCCACCGATGTCGATGATTTGTATCAACTTATGACGCACCTTACAGATGAAAAGTTTATCATCTTTGGTGTCAGTGCTAGTGGAGCTCTTTTAATGAAATACATCGAAACTTATCCAGAAACCATTTCAAAATTGTTCGCGCATGAACCGATGCTTTTTGTAGACACTTTTAAAGACATAGATAAGCATTTACAGGATCACCACCACTTACATAAAGTGCTTAGGACAGAAGATAAAAACGTATCTTTAGATATATTGGGCAATAAATACCTCAATCGTTTAGACCGAGGTATTCTAGTCGATGGACAAAGACATGAAAAGTTTAATAATTGGAACTATTGGATTGAGCATGAATCCAAACAATACCCTTTTGCTAAACTCGATTGGGATACAATTAAAACTCGCAAGGATATATTGGTAATATTGTATGGTATAGACTCTGTTGGATTTCTTATCACTGAACTAGTAGCTGGTATCGCAAAGCGCTTGGACAAAGAAACATTCCCATTGCCGGGAGGACATATTGGATTTTACACTCACCATAAAGCATTTGCTGCCGAGTTTATTGAGATTTGCAAGGCTCATTCACTTTTTTTGAAACCTTCCCCTTCCTCGGATCCCCTTTTATTGGATCAATCGAAACTATAGTTGCGTACTATCTATTATAAATATTTACATCTATTCCTCTTTATTCGTTTCTATTAATAAATTTACGTCGTTTCGGCTTTAGTTTCTACTTGTTTATAAAATGAAATCTAGAACGGTATAAAAGCAACCGTCTTCCAGGGAAAAAAATGGTCCAAGTAATTTATACTACAATTAAGATCGTAGTAATCTAACTACTCGGTAGGCCGAACAAGCCACCTACTTATTCGAAGCCAAAAGGATGTTATTTAATTTCCGCTTATTTTTTTTTGATGTTAACCTTTTCTTCCACAGTTCAAAAATAAAAATCATGGCAGCTAAACTTTTTGCTAGAACAGCTTTCAATGCCCGTTCGTTACGCTTGGTAGGCAAAGCCTATGTATCTCGACCTACTATGGTCTATAGAACCATGTTACCAAGCTTGAGTTCTACACTTCCTCAAACTAGAGCTTTTAGCTTGACGTTTCCTCGTTTTGGAAGCGGTGAAGGTACGTAACTTTATTACTCGATAAGAACAAAAGCTTACTTATATGTAGCTGATTCCGAACTTGTTCATCAGTTGGAAGAAGAAATGCAATTTGAAGAAACCGATGAAAAGAATGAAGTACCTGCTTTCGTTAAAGAGTTTTTGGATACCAAGTTATTTGAGGTATACATATACATATATATCTATATCAGTAGAAAGATATTTATTGTGAGTCATATATAGATTGAGGATATTTTAGGTCACGATAAAGTTACTTTAACACGTAATTTTGGAAACGAAAAGTAAGAACCAAAAAAAAAAAAGAGAGTTTAAATGCAACAAGGTGATATTGACACGTAAACAAATAATTAGAATTAGTGTCATTTTCTCTATTTCGGATATTAACAATACAGTGGAAGAAGTTATTGAGGAAGATGAAGAACTTGTTATCGAAAAAGATGAAGAACAAGAACAAGAAAAGCCAAAGGAAGAGGAAGAGGAAGAGGATGAACTTGAATCGTTCCCTGTACGTGCTACTGTCATAGTAGAAAAGGAAGGAAAAGGAAGCTTAGTAGTACATACAGTAGCCCAAGATGGCTATTTGCATATCGATGCTGTGAGATATTTCAAAGAAGGACAAGTAGCAACACATGATATCACTGTACATGATATTGGCGAACAAAGACAAGATCTTTATATGGGACCTGTATTTGAAGAGTTGGGTGAAGACCTTCAAACAACATTTAGCAAATACTTGGAAGAACGTGGTATCGATACTGCTTTAGCTAACTTCTTACCAGACTATGTCGACTATAAAGAACAAAAGGAATATATGAACTGGTTAAAGGATGTAAATGACTTCGTCTCTGCATAAACCAATTATAAAAATGACATTTACGCGTAAAAAAAGAGCCGTAAAATAAAATTAATACGTTCACCTGAAAAAATTAAAAACCCTCACGATTTTATTTCTGTGGTTCCATGTCCCTTTTTTCTTTTCTTCTTTTTCTTCTTTACATTATTGTTATCCAGTAACAATACAGTATTCTTGAGTTTTAAAATAGTGAATGTCAATATAAAATGGAAGTAGAATCGTCACTCGTGTCAATGAAGACCATCTTGTTGGTACTTAACTACGTACTTGTTGTTTGGTATTGTTTTATGGTCGCGTTAAGTTTATTTGGACAGTATATAGGGTACGTTAAAAGTAAAACTACAAAACCAAAAAGTGTTAATTTTTTTGTTATTTATGCACTTAGACAGTCGAGATATAGACATAAGCCTGAAGCAAAATCATCGAAATTACCATTTGCAGAAGCAGAAGGCGTATCAATTATTAGACCCTTAAAGGGGGTAGATTTAGAGCTAGAAGCAAACTTACGGTCCTCTTTCATTCAAAATTACCCAAAGTTTGAGATTATCTTTTCTGTAGCCTCGCCGGAAGACCCTGCAATTGCCATTGTAAATAGTTTGATGCAAGAGTTTCATAATGTAGATAGTCGACTTATTATAGGTAAATAATAAACAATCACCCTTTTTTTTTGTTACCATGTGATTATCTGACATAACCCAATAGGCGATCACCAGGTTGGTATTAATCCCAAGATCAATAACATGGTCGAATCTTATCGTACAGCAAAATATAATGTTATTTGGGTATTGGACTCAAATGTCCATGTGGATAAAGACACCCTAGGCCGTTCGGTCGATCAATTAATGTTGCCTGGTATCGGCTTAGTTCATCATTTACCCATTGCCGTCCAACCAGCCACTTATTCCGCTGAAATTGAACAAATATTTTTGGACACAAATCATGCAAAGATGTATTTAGCTATTAACGGCGTTGGTATCGCTTCTTGTGTGATGGGTAAATCAAATTTATATCGTCGTTCTGACCTGGATAAAGTAGGAGGATTAGAAAAGTTCGGTAAATATATGGCCGAAGATAATATCATTGGTGAAGCCTTGTGGCACCAAGGACTTCGACACAGAATGAGTGCAGATACTGCTTGTCAGGCACTGGGTCCCATATCTTTAAAAGGGTATTGTGCTCGTCGTGCTAGATGGGTCCGTCTTCGTAAATATATTGTAACTGCTGCTACACTGGTTGAACCGTTTACTGAGTCCGTAGTATGTGGTCTCATGGGTGCTGTAGGCGCAAGAAATATCTTTCAGGTCCCAATACCTGCTTTCTTTTGTGCTCACTGGACTTGGTGGTTTATCAATGATTGTTTACTCTATAGAACATTGGTCTCTTCTTCATCATTATACACGCTAGATGCACAAAAACCTTTAAAGATTTGGCGTTTTTTACGTGCCTGGGTTTCAAGAGAAGTATTGGCTTTACCTCTTTATTTATACGCTATGGCAGGTACTAAAATTTCATGGCGAGACCAAGAATATAAATGTATATCTGATGGTACTGCTATTGCGGTTTCCAAAGAGACTGATACGCAGCCTTTGTTAACTACTGTAGCTTAAGAACTAAAAAAATTATTATTATTATTATTATTACATTGCCATTCATTAATATTACTCTTCTCCCAATAAATTTTATAATGTATAACTTGTATATATTCTTGTTGTTGCCTAGCTTTTAAATAACAAATATGTCGTTCTCCCAATTTTAGGGGGAAAAGGGCTGAGTAAAGTGATAGTAACAATAGACTTTTTTTGTTTCAAAAAAAAACAACGTTATAAAAAAAATAACAAATAGATTCGAGTATGACTTTTGACGATACATAAACCAATTTATAACCGTCATCTCTTTTAGAGTTTTGTCAAGTTTTCGTTGCTTCTGAAACAAGGCCCTTGATAGTTAGTTTCTTAGTCTGCAACCAGGTATCATGTAATACAGCAGATCATTGGTCTATCCGGCTATAAAGCGTTTTTTTTTTCACTGCAGAAATCAATTATATGTACTGTAACTACCTGTTTTTATTTAGTAGTTTCTTGAACAAGTTAGATTTCCTTCGTATATAAATAATTATGCTTAAACGAAACTTTATCTAATTTTCTCCTCATGTTTTACGGATCAGTTTTAAGTGGTTAACTCGATCTTGATAGATGACGATAAACATTTGCTTTTATTAAATTTTAAGAGAATCTAGGCCTAAAGTCTAGCTTCAAGTAATTAACATTAAGAGAAACTGTATATTTTCTATTATATTCTATCTAGTAAACCATGAGATTCGCCTATTTGAAGTAACAACCCGCGCATTTGAGAAGATTAAGAGCTAACACGGATATAATTTCTAGCATATAATAATACATTTCACTACCTATATACTACTTACAAGAACTAAAAAAAAACTCGCATATAGAATAAAAGGGACCCCAGTATAGAGTTAGTTGGATATAGCTCCTTTTTGTTTTATATGCCAAATGGTCGATTAAACAAAAAGTGTTTTTATTTTTAGAAAGTACGACATTTTTATTTAATAGTGCATCATAAATTGTTAGTTTACGGAAAATATAAGATGATTAATTGAAGCTACTTTTCCATTTTAAGAAATGATTTTCGTGTTTTTTTTTGAGTAACCTGACGTCTTTGAAGAAGAAAATATAAAAAAAACCCCAAGTTCATCTTGAAAAATAATCTCGAGGATTTTAACTATAGAAATCTAATAATAAACGATATTTCTTACTTGGCAAAAAAAAATATAACTTTATTTAGGACATAACGCCGCCAGTTACGTTATGGACCGGTCGGCTTCCGTATCTTTCTTTTGCTCTCTCTTTATTAAAGATGACGTACCACTACTTACGATTGCAATATTTCTAATTAGCACGATGCATTTATCTCGAAAAGAAAAGGGGGTATACGCTAAAAGAATACAGATCTTGTTATCGTCATTATTCTCGAAATTAAAAAATCCAAAACATAAATGCACGAGTGTTTCAAAGTGGCCAGTTTATCGTTTGCAAATAGAATCCCGGGATCTTTTTTATGTACGTACAACTGGGTCTATCATCGGCGCCCCTCTTTATTACAGTGATATTCAACACTAAATAGATGAGAATTGACTAAATTTGTATCTTTCCGGGATTACAAAAAGAAAATAATGTTTCCCACGAAAAACTGCATTGCTTTTCTTTTATAAAAAAGTAGAATATAATACATGAATTTGAAACAAAGTACGTGATTTTTATGTGTATATTGTAAGCAAAAAAAAACTAAATAGTTTTTTTTTAAAAGTATTTATTATTTATCATAAAAAGGTATAAATAAAAAAAACTATGTGGGTGTGTTTTTTTTTTTTTGGTTGGTTTATATAATAACTATGTTTATGAAACAATTTTTTTTACAGGAAAGTGAATTGAGAGAACTTAAGCGGGAGAGAATTGAACAGAGAAGTGAACTTCACCATGGCTGGTAAGACCCAACTTGGCAGGGAGCTTGGTCCAGGTATCAAGAGGCTCACCCTTGAAGACATCAGCGACATCCAACTTACCCTCACCAATCTTATCAGTACCAACGGTATCCTTATCGAGGACCTTGAAGTGGATCTTGTGATCAGAGCTACCTTCGGCAACGTTGAAAGTGAAAGTTTCGTTGAAAACGGGGTTTTCGGTATCCTTGACGGTAGAGGTACGTTGCTTGTATTCCTCATCTAACCAGAGCTCAATATAGGAGTCGTTGTGACCAGCGAGATCTTCCTTGTGGAGGTTACGGGCTTCGATAACAGTGACAGTGAGAGTACCTTGGGGAGCAGAGTGAGAACCGAACATTTTTTTATATATTAAATTGATTTAATGAAGAGAAAAAAAAGAAAAACCAATTGGCGAAAAAACGCGAACCTTTATATACATTTTTTGTTTGCATAAAAACCACTTTTTTTTTTTTGACATCACACACTTGTCTAAATGAAGAGGATTCGCCGGTATATGGTTACTCCAATAATTTATTAGCCGACTCTGCAACTAAAAGGTTCATCATGACGTTTTCGTATACTCATAACCTTTTTTTTTTTTTTTTTACCAACCAAAAGAAGTTTCGCGTTTTTTTTTTTAATAAAGTATTGTATTCTTTTTTTAAAAAAAAAGAATCAAAGATTTTATTACATCATGATTATTTCAGTGATTGAAAAAGCAATTCATCGTAGTTAGCGAAAGAGGTGCTGTGGCGTATTTCGTTTAGAACTGAGAAAAAATGCATGAACAATTCGAGCTACGATCAAACGGGTCAATTCTCTCCCTGCAAATCAGATATATAAAAAGTACCACCAAAAAATATGCTCGATTTAAAACTATGTGGGAAGAAAAAAAAAAAGGAACAATTTGAAAATCACAAAACTGTTTTTTCCATCGCCGTGTAACAAACCATCACGTCAGTGTATTACTTTAGCACTTGAAACACAGTCCAAAAGTATTATATATAAAAAAAAAAGAAGCTGTTTATAACACGTGTGGGATAATAAAAATTCAATACGTTTCAAACAAAAAAAACGCATTTTGTCTGTGAACAAAAAGCAAAAATAAATTTTCTGCAGACTAGAGACACTAGTCTAGATCTATTTAGCATATATGTCAGTGTACATTCTGTTTGCTATTAGTATAAATATTTTTCTTCGGGATTCAGGGTAAATAAATCATTGCTGGTAATACCAAAACCCCCCAATGCCGTAACTCAAACTAAAATACTAGTATGCGTAATCTTCGCAATAGCACATGAAAAAAAAAGC
This sequence comes from Helicostylum pulchrum, assembly GCA_025677825.1. Classification (NCBI taxonomy): domain Eukaryota; kingdom Fungi; phylum Mucoromycota; class Mucoromycetes; order Mucorales; family Mucoraceae; genus Helicostylum; species Helicostylum pulchrum. The sequence goes on from JAIXMO010000040.1 coordinate 151,462, forward strand.
CGCTTTTCTGTATTTCTTACATTGATGTACATAAACAGTATGTCTCCCGCTTCTCTTTTTCGCTACTTTGGTACATGTAAAAAAGAAAACTTTAGAACAAAGTATAAAAAATACAATGGCTGCAATAGGAGACTACTCGATACGGCTAATTATAAAAAAATGCTTGGCAAAAAAAAAAAAAAAATCCAAGTTGTGCTACTTTCGCTTTCTTTTCTAATATTTTAGTCCGTTTCTTTTTCTCGGGCGCGCGGGGGGCGCGCGCGACTTTCTTTATCAAATGCCACACAATTTGAGGCAGTTGTGCGTTTCAAGGTTCCAAATAATTTACATATTATTAATTACAAAAAAAATAAAAAAATAAGAAAAAATTTAAAATAACTTTTTTTCATAAATAATGCATGAAAGAAAAAGAAAAAGGAACCAGCACTGAGTACAAGAAATGCTCTTTTAGTTTTTTAACTTTCAATCCAATCAAAGTGTTCCGTTTGTATTTGTTCACTTTGATCAGCATTTTCTTTTGGTTTGTTGTTCCAGTTTTAATTTTGGAAGATCTAAGCCAATCTCAAACTTTGGGCTAGAAGGATGTTTCAAGTGGGTCTTACATGCATGAGCTAAAACCCTGATTCTCGTTAATCTAAATTTTAAATATTAGACAAACTTGTCAAAATATGCAACTTTATTTTATGAAATCTGTTAAATGATAGAGTAATAGTAAACCTGATAATAATACGCGATATTATTATTTTCCCAAGTGTACAAAATTCGCGGGAACCTCCCTAAATAAAGTATCGTTCTTGACTCAAATATATTTTGCGCACAGCTTTTTCTATAAGATAACAAGTGACTACCGATAAGATTGTACCCAGTAAATTACAGCGCTACTCTATCATATAAATAGCTGGTCTCTTTTATAAAATAAGTCATTAACAATTGTGGCGCCAGAATTCCGGGTCCTAGGTACTAACGACAATACCCATAACGCGTAAATGACAACACAACACGATACTTTATAAATATTTTTATTAAATTTTTGCTCTAAAATGAAAAAAAGACAATGAAATCTGGAATGTTTGTTTTTTTAATTGTATGAAATGGCTAAAAAACTCTATTATCTATCGCCACAAACATCGCTGTGTATGACAACCGTCGGTATCGCGCCCACTCTTCCAAAAGGCTTATATTTTGTATATACGTGTTAAAAGATGATCAGCCAAACTACTCTACGTCCACATACATGTCACACGTTCCATGGAAACCATAAAATTATTTTCTAATTATTTCAAGCACCAAGATTAACTTTTAAGTCCTCATTGATCAATAGAAAAAAACTCAGAGAAGATACTTATTAACTCAAAGGGAAAAACCTCTTATGTACTACTGCTACCAAGTATATCATAGTACTAAGAAATCTTGATTTTATACATCAAAATAAATTGCGCCTTTTAGATACGCCTTACAGCAATAATATTTGATGTAGTTACTTAAATGTTCGATGTGATGACATTCTATTTGGACGAATCAATTATACATCATGTCATATAAGGAGAAACTGACGTTATCGATCGATTCGATGGAGACAAAGGTTTTGGAGGATATTCCAAAACTAGTTATACTAAAACGGCTTTATAGATCTATATCCCCTCCCCCCTCCCCTCTCCCTTACTCCTTGCTCATGCATGCGAAGGAACTGACGTGATTTCGTATAAAGTCGCATTTATTTGAAAAATACTTGTCTACTACTACAAAGTACCCTTAGTTTTTTTTTATTTTTGATTGGTACTATTATTTCTGTTTACCGTTCTTTATTTTATGGGATACAAAGCGAGAATTGGATTCCTTAATGTGTGTGTATACTAGCTGCGCCCATGAATGGATGAATTTATAATTACTGGATTCTACCGAAAGGGAGTGTTCGTGTTCCTTTATTTGTTGTTATTGATCGTTCGCAGTATTATGTAGTAGTATGGAAAAAGCCTTAACTTTCTTTTAAAAAGTCTTGTTTACCGAATTAACTCAGTTCTTGTTTGTCTAAAAGTTTAAAATTTTTTTTGGCTCGCAGATGTTCCGAGGTATGTGAAAAAGTATTCTCTTTTTTTTAAATTGCCAAGAGAGGCGGAATATCCCAAAGCAGATACTGTAAAAAAAAAAAAGTTTGAGAGGGCACGCATATCCGCTTTAAATTGGGTACCTATTTACCGTGAAAAAATCGCAAATAAACTGTAATCAGGAGACTGTATGCTAGGGTAGAAAATATTTTAAGCTTGATTGGACACCGGGAGCGGAAATGACGGATGGCTTACAAACGGGCTAATCGGTCAATCTAAAAGCCTTTTTTTTTATTTTATTTTGGGATACCACAGTCCCAGACCCCCCTTAACTAGCATAAAGGTTTTAAGACGTTCTATAGTAGTCTTTTCAAGTATTATTTATAGCTTGTACGTACTAACAGACATTTGAAGAGGCTAATTAGCGTACATAAAGTAAAACTATTTATTATAACAGCTTACGCTAATACACGGACTAAATAAATCATGTAGCACACAAGCCAAGACTTGTCAACCTGCAAAAAAAAAAAGTTTTTTTAGCGTGCCGACAAACTATCGTTTGCTTAGAAATCGCATTCTTTATATCGACTCAATAAGAAAAACATGATCATAAAAATCATAAATCATACAATAAAAAATTGGCAGCCAATTAGCTGTATGAAAGGATAAACAAAAAATAACCTTTTAAAAAAAAAAGATGTACATGCATGAATGTCAATCAATCTTTTTTTGTGCTTCGCCTTTTTTTTTTTTTGTACAGTCGTTTTATTTGGGTTTAAGCTCTCAGATATAACAATACGTCGAAATGAATAGCAGTACGAATAGGAAAATAAACCGCTACCAGCAAAATAAGATAAAAAAATATGTATACAAACTATTTTTAACTCTTTCCTTCTTCCGAGTATTGTCCGTGAATTCCGCATAAAAGCTTTGTAAACAAACCCAAAAAAAGTCTTGACGCTACGGGATATGCTTATCTTGAACTGCCGCAAAAAAAAAACAAAATCAGTTATGCATTGTCTTCTAGGAACTTTTTTTTTATATTTATTTTCTCAGGGGGGGCAACAAGTTAAAAGGTGTTTGAATTCACCATGTGCTTTATTATTTAATCGGTGCGTTTCAAAGATATTACTTTTGTCCTTAAATTGCTATTCGATTTGATAAAATGATTCACTCGTGGTGAGTAATATAAATAAAAAAAGGGGTGGAATGTAGGTGGTTATCTATCTTTGAAAGGACAAAGAATATATGTATAAAACAAAAACAAAAAAGTAAATATTTTGAATATCAAAAAACTATGTTTTTTTTTCTCAGTGGAGATACTATTATTACATAGGGTACCTGACTCTGTTCTTCTAGACTTATTCCTTTTTTGAATACGTTAGTGACTGTTTGGGTGTGTCCTGTATATATCAAGTTCGTCCCCCAGTCCTCGCACTACGGTTTTATTTGGAATTAAATTGTGTGACGGGCGTTCCCCCCCCCCTCCCCTCGTTAAACATGTCGTAATTCAAGTAAATTATGCGTATAGTAATTAATTATTATTATTTTCCCATGGCTTATGAGAGTCCAACTTGATGTTTTCAAACAAGAAACTTTTTTTTTTTAGCTGACACTGACTTCTAAAATGTAATTTCGTCATTTATTATAGTACTACGTAATATTTTGCCTTTTGTTAACATTTTTCACTTTACTTTTTCTACTGTAAAAGTGCTCTGCGTAATTAAAACTATATCCTTTGTTTAATTATAACTTTTTTTTTGTTTGAGGGAATTATTACCTTGATTTTAAATAGAAAGGAGTTGAGTTGTTTTTTGTTGCTAAATCGGACGCCCAAATGATATGACGCAAAGATTTGTGCTAGCCAATCAATGATTTGTGCTTTAGAATGATACAAAAAAAAAGTCCATACGTCGCAGGTCTCGATTCCAAAAGTGACACCCAAAAAAAGAAACTGGGGTTAACTTTATATGATCTACACTACAGTTTAAAACATATAAAAAGAGCTGGATATTTCCCTTCTCCAAACTTTTTTCCTTCTTTTTTCCTGTTTCTCATACTTTGGATGCTTATTTCATAACCTCTACTATTTTTTTTTCCCTTCTACTACTACTTCAAACAACGACATTTTAAAAAAAGAAAATGATGTGCGATACAAATTGGTGTACTTTTTGCGATAGTGCTATTAGCCCCTATTCCGATTCTCTTTATTGCTCAGAAGATTGCCTTAGACAAGACGCTTTGATGCATCATCCTATGCTTGGCTATGACTACGCTGATCTTAACGGATTTCCCCATCATAATAGTCAACAATACCAACAACAACAACAACAGCAACAACATAATAGAGAAGAAACAATGATGCCATCGCTAGTTAGAAGAAAATCATCTATTCCTTCCATGTTAAATAATTTATCAACTTCATCCAACCACGAATACTTTTCGCAGTTACAAAAGATACCCTCTCTCTCCCCTTCGCTGTCTTCTTCGGTTTCGTCCTATAACTCTGTCTCAAATAACGATACTATCAAGGACACTACCACTTACTTTCAACCAAAGCCACGCAAAGTTTCTGCTAATACCGTTCCATTCATGGAACAATTAAATCAAGCATTACTTCGCACATAACTTACCAATATAACACCATTTTTCATATATAGCAAACAATTTTCATTTTAGCATTTTACTCTTTCTTTTTTTTTTTCCTTTTTCTTTTCCCTTTTTTTTGTACATAAAAAAACCCAAAAATATATCATTTTCATTCAGAATTAATCTAATGTCGCATATTTTATCCATGTTTGATATTAAACCAATTAAATTTGCTACGCCTTTGTAAGCGTATCTAATTTACGCCAATCTTAAAAAAAAAAATCCTGGGACTCAAAGGTACATTGCCCTCTCTTTTTTTCAGCCCAAGTTTATCCCAGTAAAAAAAGGCAAAAAATACAACTGCATCATCGTTAACGATGACGTTCCTTTAAATGCTTACGTCAGTAGCTTTTAAAAGGTTGTAAGGAAATTTCATCATTATGACAAAGTTAACCGGAAATATCTCATTGAATTCCTAAACGTGCCGCCGGAAGGGCATTATTTATAGAACAGAAAGCAGTCTAAGCAACACTTCGTTTCGCCGCAAGACATCAGCTGTTATAGTTTGGCCCAATGCTTGGGTATTTTTAAAGGCGTGCTATTTTCTGCAGCTAAATTAAGATATTATAATACAAGTTACAAACTAGCCTTGACAGCTTAAAAGCAGTACCCATCTTTTTTTTTCGAAGGCAGGATCTCTTGTTCTGCGGATCTCTAATTACAGCGTTGTTAATGTTTTTTATTAGAGATGCCTTATCTTTGACTTGTTTGTTTTTTAAGCACTACATGAAATTCATGCATATCGCTATCAGTTCTACCAGTATGATTCTTCTCTATCAACGTCAAATAATAATTAGATATCTATTTTGCCATTATCGTTGATAAACCTGTTTCAGTTACCCCCATATTATTGAGAAGCAAGTGAGCGTATATTAATCCGTGTTATACTATGCTTTAAAACACTTCTTTTTTTTTCACTCGCTTTTGTTTTTCGATAGTAGCTATAAAATATATTACAATCATGGGGAGAGAGCAAGTAAGATATTTGCCACTGCACGCGTGCACGAGAATAAGGTTTATTATGATCGACGAGATTTATATTGCTACTTCAAAATAAATAAAAATGTAAATTGCTAGATACCAGCTTAAAGTATATGTATAAAGTAAAAGTACTTCTATTTTTTTTAAAAGACCTTTTTTTTTTTTTGTGAAAGGTTATTTTCTTGAAAGATGTAGGCTTTCTTGTTTAAATATGTATTCAAAAAGTAAAAAGGGAGGAGGAGAAGGTGAGTAAAAGGAGTAATATATATAAAGGCCATACTATATAAAATTACAAGCCGACATGTACACTGATGGTGGTTGTATGTTAGCCGTGGCTTCTCATCACCGAATTGTATTTTGTGTCTGCCAATCGTAATAATTTGATCTGTATAAGGCCTAAAACTATTAGGCAAATATCATTTTTAAGCAGTACGTATACATAAAAATGAAAGATAAATTGCTTTAAGGGTACCATGTTTTTTTTTCTTTCTTTCGTTTATCTTGTTACATTTTGTAATAGCATACATTTTGTGGTAGCATACATTTTGTAATAGCACAGCCAAATGTTAATATCTGAGACTAAATTATTTCTCAATGACAAATACAACAGAGACTGCTAGCTTAGCATTGCGATCAAAAGGGACGACCTCGGTTCAAAGAAGAACTGGTTTTCTTCTTTTACTGCCAGAGAAAAAAAAAAGTGTTGTTTAAAGGGAAAATAAAGGAGAAAAGGGAGGGAAACGAGGAGTGAAATATAGGTAAGAAAGAGAGGAGGATAAGCCATTAATAGGAGAAGGACTAATATTTTATTTGAGCACCCAACACCTACTGTATAAGTTGAATAAAATTTTCTATAAATTTGATGTCTATTTGTTTTTTTTTCTCCTTATTTTTTTTCTACCGCGCTGATATTTTCTGTAAGGTATGAAATAAGATGGGCTAATGCAGAAACTTTGCCTCTTTTTACAAGTATTATTTTTTTGTTTTGTTTGTACCAAGTGTTACTTGATATCTAGAAACAGTTAGCGAATGTTTTATATTTAGATATGTTAGTTCAGCTTAAATGCAGGAACACGATACTTTTAGTTTTTGCGATTATAGCTTCGTATTCTTAAATAAATATATATTAGTATTTATTACAGAATGGAGAAGAAAAGTGCATATGTATATAATATTCCAAGTAAACAGTAAAATTTGAATATATATGTGCATAATCCATTACTGTAGTTAATTCGAAAGTTTGGTATAAAAAATAGTTCATTTCGCATGTATTTCAGCCGAGGTTTAAAAGAAAGAAGGGTTCTTTTTTTCCAATCTCAGTTCCTATTGATGACTTGTAATCATTGATGAGTAGTAGTTTTACACTGTGTTTTATTAAAAAAAAAGGTATATTTCTCCTATATTTGTAGGTAAACAAACGACATGATAAGCTAACTACCTAGATATAGCAAATGTAATACTCTTATTACATTTTTACATTTTTACTTACTTTACTACCCTTTTCAATTATTTTAGAGATAAAAATAATATTGAGTATTTGTTGCACCAATCCCCGCTTATTTAAAATAAGCCAAAACTTGTTTACACTGGGTGTAACACCTAAAAAAAGTTTTTTATGTTGCAAATACAGCAGTTGTTCACAAGCAGGTTGCCTGATTTGTATTTTACACCTCGCGTGCGTCAAAATTGGAGGGTGCAATTTTTTTTAAAAAAGGTATTTAATTCAACTTTGCTCTTCTCCTCTTTTCTCTCTCTCTCTCTTTCTCTCTAATATTTTTCTTTTTTTCCTACTCTCCTTTTTAAATCAACAATTAAAAAAAATCAATAACAAAAATGGTTTCTTTAAAGACATTCCTTTCCACTTCAGTAGCTCTCATTGCCGCTTTCGTTACTGTCGAAGCTGCTGTTGCTCCTACTTATCCTTTCCCTGGTAGCATCCAAAATGAAGGACAAGCTTATGATATTACCTGGAGTATGTATATAGAAGCACATCCCACACAATTGGAATTTAACAGTATTTTACTTTTTTTTTTTAGCTTTTGATGGAAAGAACCCTTCTGCTAAATACAGAATTGGTAAAAACAAAATTAGATTATTATTATTTTTTGCAATTTAAAAACTAATACACAAGAAATTATTATTAGATTTCATGACAGGATCAAACGACGTTCAATCTGTCTTATCTAATGTTGCCACTGTAAGTAACTCTTTAAAAGTTTTATTCGAAAAAGAAATAATGCTAATAATAAATTTTTATAGGATGTCGACCCTGCTGCTTTGAAATATACTTTTGTTACTCCCGAAGTTGCACCACATGCCGCTGTTTACTTCTTCATGTTCACAGGTACGAATAGTTTTAAAAAAAGGATTTTTTTTAATGCCACCGATATTAACTTTTTAAAAAACAGGTTCTGATGGTGATGTTGCTTGGGCTACTCGTTTCGGTATTGTCGGAGCTGATGGCAAGCTCGTTGCTGAAGAGAAAAAGACTCAACCCAATGGTGATAAGATCCCTTGGGGCATTGGTAAGCTTTCAGGTGCTGCTTCCGGCAACACCACTGCACCTGCTACCCCCAGCGCTGAAATCACCACTCCTCCTGTCGAAAGCCCAGTCGAAAGCCCAGTTGAAAGCCCAGTTGTAAACGAAGTTTCTCCTCCCGCTGCCTCTTCTTCTTCTGTTTCCGTTGCTATGGTCGATAATGCTGAAACCTCTGCTAATGGAGCTTCTATGGTTAAGCCTGTTCTTACTTTTGCCTCTGCTGCCATTGCCGGTTATCTTGCTCTCTAGATCAACAAACAAATATATACACAAACAAAAAAAAACAAAAAAAGAAAGGCACACACTATCATAATTTATCTATCTACACTTAGTGTAGTGCATATCCGCTTAAAAAAATCCCCTCTCTTTTTTTTCTTTTTTTTTTTTTGAAAAACCCCCCTCTTCCTCCAACTTTGTAACTTTATTGAATAATTGTATAACACCCGTTTTAATTTTCTTACTTTTTTGTATATTGTTCCACTATTGTAAACCTCTTTATTGTTAGAATGAATGCATGAGGTTTAATGTAATACTGTACCACATTTAATCGATCTAGAAATTTTTCTGTCTAGGTCCTAGTTTCCATTTAGTATTTATAATAGCGTGATTTTGATTACCCGCGAATTATATAAATACCTTTTTTGTTTTTTCTTCTTTTCTTCGCAAATATGTATACTGGTGATCCTTTTTTCATCACACTGTTTGTTACACTATGATCTTGGAAAAAATTATGTAATATTTATTGAAATTCAGCCTCGTCAGCCACACGCAATACTATTACCGTGTAAAATATCAGAATGGTAAACGGAATAGCAAGAAGACTGTCTTGGAATATTACTCTCTCATCTTTAATTTGTAAAAAAAACTGATTTTGTCAAGATTTTTTTTTTACGTACCCTTAAAAAAAGATTTTCTAGTCTTTGAATAATACTTTTTTGTTTTTGTTGCTATAAAAAGAAATAAACAAAAAAGCTAAACAATAACAAAAGAATTTGATGTCAAGTGGGGTGTATCCGCGCCTGTCACTTTTTCTTTTCATTGGAGGAACTTCAAAATTCACTTTCTGTACACGCGACTTTTTTTTTTCGGAGTAAATAGCTTTTACCGTCGTCAACAGTAGCCTTTTTTGCTTACAATATTTCTATTTATAAGCTAAAAAAAAAGGCTTACAGTAGCTCGTCCGTTAAGCCCAAGTTTAGTTTTACAATAATTGCAATTTATCTAAGAGGCACTAAGCTTTTTCCGTGCGAATCGAACAGGAGGGAAGGCTTTTTACCGTAATATTTCTGAGTCGTGAGACAAACCTATGATACTCTCCTGAAAGCAACATATTCCCCCCTTTATATACTCGATTTAATGCTTCTGGTTTTCGCAAGTCAGTTGTTAATTATATGCAAAGTGTCAGTATCATAACTAACTTGAGTCGAAACGAATATATACGCGATTACAAATAGTACTACTATCACCAGTTTATTTATAGTTAACCATAAGCCTCAAGAAAATTTACAATGGCTTTTTTTATTTTTAAAATTAAACTACTTTAATATGGAATATTTATTCAACGACTCTTTTGAAAATAATACGAAAGTCTGTTGATTTTAATTATAATCTAAAAGTTACTTCGATAAATTTTTCTTGTTGACGGGCATTATAAATATTTTTGAGTATGTTTTACGCTCTTATTGCAATTGATTTTTTACCCCAAATCTCATCTTCGGGTTACCATCAGGTTTAGTAATTTACTATCGGGAAACACTCGAGAACAGTGTGGGTCCATTTTGCAAGTTTTGAGTCAGAAACAGTTACCATGACAACCAATTTTTTAAAACCCACACTTTAGAATGGTTGCTATGGCAACCATGCAAGTCTCCCCACAAAACTAAATAAGGTTTTTAGTGTGAAATAAGCTGAGATGTAAAAAAAAAAAAGTATAAAAAGAGAAATGAAAAATCGCCTTCACTTCTTTATCTTTTTTTTTTCATTATCAGTTACAGAAAATGACAAAATCCAATCCTCCGCCTTTGAGAAGTTCCTCTAGAAGAGTAGCCCAGAAAGTATGTTAAATACAGATCACGTTCGACATAAAGCGCTAACCCTTTTTTTTATTAAACAACAGAATAAAGTATCGGTTATAAAAGCTCCCAAAAAGCAATTAGCTTTGGCTCGCAAAACAAAGAAAAATGTCGTCAATATTCTCGACTTTAAAAAAAAATCTGTAAGTGCAAAAGTAATCGTAAATGCATAATTATTAATTTACATTGTAAAAGGGAAAAACAATGTACCTTGTCGAACGCGATGGAACTGGTTTAAATGCCTGGGAAACTGAAGATATGATTGAAAGCCTTGATGTCCTTACTAACTATCAGCACAAAGTCCAAACTGAATCAGGATACTCTATCAATGAGAATTCGGAAGGGCAGCCCCAAGTTTCTGAACACTCAAGGCCATCTCGTGCTTCAAAGACTCGCGCAGTCATTGCATTAAAGCAATCTGATTATGTAGAAGATGAATATGTTAGTGATGATAACAAAATCAATCGAAAATCAGTCAGAACAAATAGTGGTACAAAGAAACCCGCCAATAAAAAATCTGGAGGAAGAAAGACGAAAGCGGAAGTTCTTGCTGATATTCAACATGCCGAGAGATTGGATAGACAAAGGCTTCGAAGCGAATTGAACCCTGAAGATATTACTCAAGGTGTAAATCACTTTTACGGAAAGAATTGTTGTCTTCAATGTGCTGCAAATACCTACAGAGATAAACTTGAAAGTAATGATTTGAATGGACTGAAGGCTGCTTTGAAAGATAAGGACATCCCCACCTATTCTTACGAGGATACGCCCAATGGTCTTAACTTTATTCAGTATGCTATTGTACTTCAACGAGAAGAATTCGCCGAAACTCTTGAAGAGCACAACAAAACAGCAAATATATCTCTTTACCCTGTTGTTCCTTCAAAGTATACTGTATATGATGGTGGAAACACTGGAAGAAACAGAGGACTTGGAGAATATCAAAACAGACAATTCAGGTATAAAAAAAAAGAGAATGAAAAGATAATTTAGCATTACGATCTTAATATTAAATTATATCATATAGACGAGTTGAAGAATCCAGAGGAAATCGTGTTGGTAACTCTGCTTTTTACAAAGCTGCGGACTCGAAAAGAACTTTTATGAATGTAGAGGATCAAATCAGAGCAAGCAAGTTACGCTCTTTTATGCCTTATATATCCAAGGACACTTTCCGTGATGAAAACGTTATTGCAAACTACCTGGTTCATTTCAGTAATGGCTCCCATGACGTTTATTATGCTGCCTCCTCTGGAAGTAGACGTTTAGCTAAAAGTTTATTGGAGCATGTGAATCTTACAGGAAGATCAACTTTTAATCTTCTTCACGAAGAGGTTTTAAAGGTATACATATTTGTAACGATTATTTTTTTTAAAAAAAAGTACTAACTTATATTTAGTTTGAAAATGGTCAATCGTTAACAAGCTACAGGAAAACTCAGATTTTGAAAATGGCATCTGATGCATATAATGTTACACCATATCATTTCTCCGCTATTAATCCTAGTGCAACCTATCTTAGCGAACTTTATGAGGCACTTGATCCCGCTGAAAGATTACAAACTGATCTTTATGGCAGATCGGTTGCATTTTTTGCTGCAGCTAGTGAAACCTCGGCCTGTTTAGAGTTTCTTGAATCAAAAGCCTTCAATTTTTCTCTTGTTGACAAGTACAAAATGAGCCCCCTTATGCAAGCTGCTCGATTTGGAAGAAGCCATAACGTTGAAATATTAATCAAGCATCTTAGAGGTGGACCTGAAGTAACCGAAACGTCTCCCTTTGTTTTCCAAACCTTGGTTCGTAACAGAAGAACCGCTTTACACTATGCTGCCTTCTTTGGACATGCCGAGACCTGTAGAGTATTAATTAAGCACAATGCGCCTGTTGAATGTATTGAAAATCTTGACAAGCAAACTCCTTTATTGTATGCTGCTAAAAATGGTAATACCGAATGTGTACGTGTTTTAATCGAAGAAGGAAAAGCCAACCCAGAAAAAGGAGACAAGTTTTCAAGAACTGCTTTACATTATGCATGTATGAATGGTCATACCGAGGTTGCCAAGTATCTTTTGTCTCAAGGTGTAGATTCAAATTCTTATGATAGCTCTCATAATGCCCCTATTCATTTTGCTGCTGCTTTTGGTTACATCAAGATTGTACATTTGCTCATTGAGTATGGATCTACTGACCCGTCAGCATGCAATGTCTGGAGAAGTACCCCGTGTTCTGTTGCAAATATGAAAGGTCATATTGGCATTGTCAAGTATCTTCTCGAATTATCCCACACTTCAATTGATGTCAACTTTAAAGATCAAGATGGCTGCATTATGCTACAAAATTGTCTTAATGAATCTGTTGCAACCCCGCTCGAAAAGAAGACGAATATTGAAAAGATTACTTTGTTACTTGCTATGAAAGCCAATATCAACAGCATCAATCTTGAAGGTATAGACTTACATTAAAATGAATGATTGATGTTGCATACTAATATTAATCATACATATATTATAGGAGATACCTCTTTACATACTTTAGTTTCAAACACTTCTTTCGCTAAATTACAACCTAAGGGTTGGGAAACTTTTTATACTGTCCCTAGTAGATATCATACCTACGAATTTATTGAGTATGACGACATTGAAGGTGTCGAATATCAAAAAGTGCTTGCAAACCTTCTGATAGAACATGGCGCTGACTTGGATATCCAGAACTTTCGAAAAGAAACACCCTTAGCAACGGCTATGAGACTTGGTAATCATCATTTAATAACACTACTTATTGAAGCGGGTGCAAAATTCTGGGTCGATACTGATGAAAAAGGCAATAACTTCTTTCATTACTTTGGTAATTTTATCGCTTTCATCAACGGCCTTCAGCCTCATTACGATTTGGACATCATGATTAAAGAAAGATTATTGGATATTGCCAAGGAAATGTGGGCTGCAGTTGTATCTTATTCAGCTTCCCATATTGCTGAAGTTCGAAAGATTGTAAGTACTATATACGTTATACTAGGCTATAGGATTACTAATTATTTTTTTATAGATTAATGTTCGTAATAATGAAGGTTACACGCCTTTGATTTACGGTGTTAAGTCTGCAGTTGAAAAACAAAGAGAAGCAATGATTCGCGAAAAGAAAATGATTCTTTCAGTTGTTTTCAACAGCTCTACTAACAACCATGGAACATTCATCAGTTACAACAGCCATCAATCTAATGATAACAAGGGATATCCTAGCAAGATGTTTGAAAAGGCAAGTTTACCATTGAGCGTTAACTTGGCCTTTAATTTTGACTTGTGGGTAAGTACAAAATCTATCGCAAAATACACATTAGCAGTACTAAATGCATTTCTTTTAGGTTTCAATTATGCGCGAAATTGTAACCCTTTTTAAGCCTAATATGAGTGAATACGTTACCTTACCAATGAAATTTAAGAAGGATAAACCTGATGCAAAGAAAGCCAACTACCCTGCTTTAACCGGATATACAGCTCTTCATATTGGTAATTATACAATATTCGAAAACTAAGTTTATATATTTTTTACAAAAAAAAAAACTCACATATTAATTTAGCTGCTCAAACTCAATGCACTACCTTGATTGACTTTTTATTGGAAAATGGAAGCAAACCTAACGTATGTGTTAAGCTTAATACTGAAATTCTTTCTGGGGATACTCCTATGACAATTGCCTATCACCATAAGAAGGATCTCTATCAGGAATTACCCAACAAGTCTTTAGAGTGTACCGAAGTAGTCAAGAAAAAGTTTGTATTGACTAAACCGAATTTTAAAGATACTCTTTACAAAACCGTCAAATCCTTTATTCGATTCAAGGCATGTCCGTATATTACAAACAGTTCTGGAACTTCCGTATTGTTAAAAGCTTCAGCTAGTATGGATTCTAGAAATTTAGTTCAAATTTGTAATGTCAAACCTTCTAAAGGTGGAGATGTCAATACCAAGAACGACAAGGAAGAAACTTCGTTGATGATGGCTGTGAACTCACTGGAGACCGTAATTAAATTGAAGGAAAAGAAGCCCAATGTTGAAATTATCAAGTATCTTTTAAAAGCTAATGCCGATCCAAATATTCGTTATGAAAATGGTGATACCGTATTGATGAAGATTATCAAAACTATGGATATTACCTTACTTGAAACTTTATTGGAAAATGCTGTTATCGCTATTGATCACAACATAAAGAACAAAAGTAAGTTTTTTTTTTAAAAAAAAAATAGGCTACATATTCTAAGTTTCTTCTCTCTTTTTTTTTTATAGATCAAGAAAATGCATTGATAGTAGCCTGCCAATTGAAGGAACCAAAAATTGCCCTGTTCTATCTTTCGTACTTGAAACGTTCCCTTGGATTATGCGAAATCAATACTTTCGACTATGAAAAACATTCTGCTTTGTCCTATGCTTGCAGAAACGCCGAACTTCAAGTTGTTGAAGGATTACTTTCACTAAATGCCAATCCCAACTTTACTATGCCTCAACATGTACCACTTAACGAAGCTGTCTCTGGTCAAAATATTGATGTTATCGACTTGTTGTTGAAACAAGGCGCATCCGTAAACGAAAAGAACGAGCCTTATGGAAATACTGCCCTTCATACTGCTATCATTGATGGAAAACATCGTATTGTTAAACTTTTATTGGAAAACGGTGCTGATTTCAACATTCCCAATACTCGCTTACAATCACCTATGCATTTAGCTGTTCAAAACACGAAGAGCCAAACCAACCGATCCTTCCGTATTGAGCGTCTTTTAATGAAAGCTGGTGCAGATATAAATGCCCTTGATTTCTTTGGTAAATACTTACATAGCAGGTTATAGAAATTATGTAACCGATTATTAACTATATATATATTATTTTAATAATAGGCCGTACTCCTCTTCATTATGTATTTGTCGAAAGCAATTTGATTCCGATTACTCGTAATACCTCCATTATTTCTAAAAAGGTTAAACAAGTAGCTAAAGAAATCAAGACTGAAAAGGATAGAATGAAAGCCCTAAACAGTTTCTCTACCAAATTTGGCCTTGGTGAATTTTCTGAAGATAGTAAGCATCTTAATGCCTGGATGAAAGCAGCCAAAAAGATACAATTAGATAAATCCGAACTTGAAGAACAAAAAGAAAATATGGAGCGTGAAAGGAAAGATGAAGAAGATATACTTATTTTGGATGAAGAAAGAGATTTGTTGAAAGTATATTGTGATTATAGTTGGGAAAATGTGAATCCTATAAGATTCGATCCTATTGATATTCTCAAGTATTTGTCCGATTCTGAAGATCTGCATTATGACATAAAAGACGAATTTGGAAGAACTCCACTTCATTATGCTGCTTGTGTAGGTGCTTTTAGTTGTACTTCATTACTCGTTGAGAAAAATGTAGACATCAATGCAATTGATTCGGATAAGGTAAGAATTTGTAAAATAAAGAGACTTATAATAAGTACATTAACACATTTATTACTTATTATAGAACGGCCCTGTTCAGTTAGCTCTCCGAAACAATCATGTCGATTATTCAGTTATGCTTTGTAATTTCGGAGCAACTGTAAACAGTGATATTGTTCTGAAAGATGGTGAATCTACGTCTACATTTGGCTTTAGTTTATCGAAATCGCTTATAAATGTAGCCTATTTAATTATGGATAAAGGTGCAATTCCTATTGGTAAGAAATACTAGATAAAATTATATTAAAAAGTGTTTATATAACTAACTTTAAAATACTATATAGAATCCATTAGAGAGTCATTAAAAAATGGTAAAATCAATTCTGTTTTTTTTTATATACTATCATTTACTAACCACTTCATATAACTAATAGGTAAATTCCATATGGCTGAAATCTTACTGCATTCTATCGAAGACGAAAATCTTTCCGTTACTTTACCTATTGTAAATCAAAATGTCTGGCACGTGTTATCCGATTTCAAGCCATTCAGTAACGAAGTCTGGGAAGAATACGTACAAGAATTTATTGAAAAACTCTTGCCACTCAACCTTTCTATTTTCCAAGATAGTTATGGTAGAACTCCTATTCATTACGCTGCCAAACATGGTCAAACTGTTTTACTTCGCCGTCTTCTTTCTATGCCAAATGTTTTAATTAACATTATTGACCAGGATGGATATTCGGAACTTGATTACGCTGTCGAGAGTGAAATCTTTGAAAGTGTCCAGGTGAATTTTTTTTTTTTGTTATATATATATATATATATATATATATATATTTTTTGATAAATGCTAATTATGATATATATTTTTAGGAACTGTTAAATGCAAGAGCTAGTGTAACAGGCATTGTAAAAAATCAAAAGCCATCTCTCGTTTTGAAATCTGTACAATCAAATCACTATAAAATCACTGAACTTTTGTTGAAACATGGTGCACCCTCTGATGAAGACAGCAGATACGGTCGTGTTAATTCTGTCATGGTTGCATGTCAAAACAAGAATTTGGAGATGTTGAATCTTTTGGTCTCTCACAACGCCGATTTAAATACACCTAGTCATGTAGAACGCAGAGACGACTTTGGAAAGAAGTACACTGTGCTTCTCTATCCTATCTTTGCAGCCTCATATTTCAACTCTACTCTATTAGAAGTAATGTTAAAAGCCGGTGCAAATCCAAATGTGTATGGTCCAGACTCAAAGCCAGAGTACGGTAGATCTTGTTTTATGTACAATGTTTCTATCGAAACAACTCAAAACCAACAGGTAATGCAATCTTTTGACATATTTATTAGCTGTTTGCATTTTTTTAATCTTTTTTTTTTTTTAATAGACGCTTCTTGAATATAATGTTGACTTAAGCGCCAAGGACCCAAAGACAACCAGAACTATTTTCTATCAATTCTTTTTTGGGAAGATGAAATATGGCCAAGACTTTAAAGATACATCTAATATTGATTACGATCGCTTGAAATTTGATGATGTTATCTATGAAAAAATGATTCAAAAGTTCAAACCAGATGTCAACTTAGTTGATGAAGTAACAGGCATGACTCCATTAGAACTCGCAATTCGTGAAAAGAACCTAATTATTGTAGAGGTATAATGACCTAAAATAATACTCTTTTTTTTTTCTTACGTCTTAACTAACCATCAACTCGTAGCGTTTATTATCATTGGGTGCCAGCATCAATACTGAAAGTTGCAACAAGGTCAACAACTTATTATCTTCGAGTGCTTTAAACCCAACTTGTCAAAAGATTCCTGCTATCATTCATGCAATTATCCAAAACAATTTGAAATTGCTTCAATTTATTTTTGAACATGCTCAAGATGAAATGAATTGGATTTGGCAAGATAAAGAAAATCGTAACGTTTTATCATTTATCGCTGGAAGTGTCGGTGGTATTTCGCATGAAAGCGTTGGTATTTTAGAGTTTATTGCTGAAAAAATGAAGCCCAAGATTTTCAAGAGACTCTTACAAATGCGTGATATACATGGTAATTATTTAAATTGTATTTTATTTATTGTACTATTTTTTAATATATATGTATATATCTTTAGGACTTACACCGACCGAGTATGCTTATCAAAGACATAACAAGAATCTTTATAACACCATCATTCGTCTCGAGCCTACAGTCACGATTACTCAACCTCTTCAAAATCCTCATGAAGAGGAAGATTCTCCTATGGACGTTGACTACATCTCCACTGAATCCATTGACGAAGACGCCAGAATTGAAAGAGAAATCCTTCAAAAAGAAAAGGACGTTGAAAAGACTAAAGACAAGGCATTTTCTACCAAAACCGATGATGGTACTGTTAAAGTAGATTCTTATTCTAAGTTGGGCAAAGTAGGATATGTCATGTTGGATGAGAATAACAAGCCATATGATATTATGTTGATCAAGGTGGAACTTCGAGGATGGGGAGTGTATACAGATACATCGTAAGTATATAAAAATTTGTCATCCTATACAATTGCAACATCTAAGCATATAATATTTACATTTAGGTTCTACAAGATGAGTATTATTCATAACAAGGTTTTAAACCTCAATATTCTCTGGACACGTTGGGGCAACTATGGCGATGAAGGTCAACACCAAAAGACTCCGTTTTTACATCTCGAAGAAGCCATTACAGAATTCAAATCCATTTTTAAAGCCAAGACTGCCAACACCTGGGAGGATCGTTTAACATCCTTTGTACAAAAGCAAGGTCGATATGGACTTCTCAAGATTTCTCAACACCCACGAGACGTAATTGTTAAAGACTTTGACTTTTTAAAGTCCTCTATTCCTGCTCAGTTACCTCAACAAGTTACAAACGTGATGAAACTTATCTGTAATCATACTTATCTTACAAGAGTGTATGATGATTCTCATGTTGATATGCCTCTTGGTCAAGTACCCCAATCTACTATTGAATCAGCTCGTAAAATTCTTTTTGATGTACAAAAAATGAATCTTAAGCTTCAAGAATGCAGAAATCAATACTCCAATAAAGTAAAAGTGATGGAATCTAGAAGTAAGTAATACATAAAATTAAATCCTTTTGGTGACTCTCTAACCCACTCTCTCTCTTAATTTAGCATGGGAGTTTAAAATTGCTCAAAAATGTGTCGACTATGCTCGCTTGTTACCTCGTAACGACGATCGAAACCAACCATTCAGAAACCTTCTTGAAAACTACAACAACAACTTCAAGGACGAATTATCACGTATGGAAGATTTAAGCTATGTTGGATTTGCAGCTAATGTTATCTTGGCCGCCAAACATCACCTCAATACCATCAACCCATTACAATACGCTTACCACGCATTAAACTGCTCTTTAAGACCCATTGAACCTGAATCTACTGAATACCAACTTATCCATAACTATATGCAATCTACAACAACTGGAACATACGAACTTGTAAATTTGTTGGCTGTCAACCGTGCTGATGAAGAACAAAGGTTCCGTCCATTTGAACAAGAGGCCAATCGAAAGCTTTTATGGCATGGATCACGCATTGGTAACTTTATGGGTATTTTAAAGCAAGGGCTTCGAGTTAGTCCGCGTACATCTACTTCAAATGTAAGTTATATATAAATATACGTAAGAGAGAGAGAGAGAGAGATTACTAACTTTATTTTATTTTACAGGGTGCAATGCTTGGTAGTGGTGTTTACTTTGGTGATACTTTTGCAAAATCATTAAACTACTCTACTGAAAACTACGGTACATACCAATCTGCCTACCGCCTCTTATTTGTATGTGAAGTTGCATTAGGATCCAAGACCGCTATCTACGACCAAAGCAACTACAATTTCACAACCGATAATTTAGATTCCATGAAGGGAGAAGGAAGTAGTACACCAGATCCTGACAATGCCGTCTATGACCGCAACGGTGTATGTATACCTATGGGCCCTTGTATCCCCTTTACCCGTACTGCTGGCGAAAACGGCCAAATCAACTCAACACCTTTCCTTAACCACAACGAGTTTGCAGTCTACGATCAAAACCGAGTCAAAATTCGATACTTGCTCATTATTCGAGACTCTACCAGTTGCTTTTTATGTTCCAAACCTGAAGAAAGAAATTTAAAGCCTTTGCAAGAACGTAACTTCAAGAGTTTTAATTATATTCGATTTAATGAATTCGAACGAGAAGTAATTGAATCATATATGACTTATCAAAACCTTTCTCCTCAAGATATCTTTGATCAAGACTTGAACGAGTTTATAGAATCCGGAATTTACAGTAAGTTTTTTTTTTTTTTTGAAAATTATTGGTACAAGACAAAAACTAATTTTTTTTTTTTTTTTGCATAAATAGAGAAAAAATGGGATACACCTCTTGATTTATGTTACGACAGTAAAGTATGTCGTAAATGCGCAAATATCATTGTGGCTATTATGTTAGAAAAGAGAGTAACCAGTAAAGTTGCTGATATTCCTGGTAAGTTTCTATTATTTTATTTTACTTTTTAAATTCTTATTCTAATATATTATATTATAGAATTCCTTAAAAGTAAACCTCAATGTATGTACGGTAAAGAATGTCGTACGCAATCAACGATGAGCCATATCAAAAAGTATCAACATTGGCTTAAAGAAGACGTCTCTGGTGAATGCCAGTTCTCTATTAAAAAAGTAGGACTCTCTGAATCTGATATGGAGACTGAAGAAGAAGCAGAACATACGGGAGATGAAACCGAAGAAGAAGACGGTGATTCTGATGACCATTCAGAGAGTGGTTCTGATGATTATATGGAAACCGATGAAGAGTAAATTCTATTGTAATTTATTTTATGCCTATGCAATATTTTTTTAAAAAATGAATAAACTATCTTTTTTAAACTATTCGGTAGACAGATCTGCATACATAAAATGCGGGATCATAAATATGAGAGATTAAAGTATCATTGTAATATTTTTATATTCGGCCTTTTTCTATTGCTATTTTTCTATTCAAATATGTATTTAACCCATTCACTCACCCAACCACTAAAAAAAATAGTTTTAAACCATGCTGCCCTGAAAACTAGTATACAACAGTAGATTGCTACGTGTTACTGAAACGTCAAAAAACTTTAAAACGCCGGTACCTAGGTGACTGCCCCCTTCTTCAAGAGCTTGGGGGTGTTTAAACAGACCTGGTAACCCGATACTCATTTCTCTTTTTTTACATATACAATGTTTCCTCGACAATTGACTCGATCTTTGCAAGCCAATTCTCGTTCGTATTAACCTTACTAAACCAAAAGCGAAAACAAAAACAAAAACTAACCAAAGTTTTTCTTTTATACAGGTGCTTTATTACAAGCATATGCTATCACAGCTCGTTCATTGCATACCTCTAAAGGTTGCTTAAACAAAGTATCTAAAGTCAACGGTAAAAGAAAAATTCGCCAACTTCAAAAGTTCCAGAATATTAAACCAATTTTTTTTTATTTTTTATAGATGTTTCAAAGACCAACGAACACGACCACCGTGCTATCGGTAAAGCACAATCATTATTTATGACACACGCCGTCAGTCCCGGTTCAATTTTTATGTTACCACACGGAACCCGTATTGTGCATAAGCTTCAAGAGTTTTTGAGATCCGAGTACGCACGATACGGATACCAAGAAGTAATGACACCTTTGATTTACAAAAAAGATCTTTGGGAGACCAGTGGTCACTGGCAAAATTATAAAGACGATATGTTTATGGTACAAAGTGGACGAGACCAAAAGTGTTCTCATAATCATGGTGAAGTGATTGATACTGATGAAGGATTATTTGGGTTAAAACCAATGAATTGTCCTGGCCATTGTTTAATTTTTGACAGCACACCCAAATCCTATCGTGATTTACCTATTCGTTTAGCTGACTTTAGTCCTCTCCACAGGTAAAGAAAAAAAAGATGTTTTTTTTTTGCTTATTTATTTATATAATTTTTATGCAGAAATGAAGCTTCAGGTGCACTTTCAGGATTAACAAGAGTGCGTCGATTCCATCAAGACGACGCCCACATCTTTTGTGCTGAAGACCACATTGCATCCGAAATCACATCGTGTCTTTCTTTTGTCGACCGTGTCTACTCTGCATTCCAGTTCCCTAGCTACGACTTAACACTTTCTACCCGGCCTGAGACACAATATATGGGTAGTCTTGAAGAATGGACACACGCGGAATCATCTTTAACCAAAGCTTTAAATGCCACTGGTAGACCTTGGTCAATTAAAGAAGGTGATGGTGCATTTTACGGTCCCAAGATTGATATCATGGTCAAAGACTCTAGTGGAAAATCACATCAAACTGCCACTATCCAACTTGATTTCCAATTACCACAAAGATTTGGACTTAAATATGTAGATGAAAACGATGTAGAGCGCACACCTGTGATTGTGCATAGAGCCATTTTAGGGTCTATTGAACGTATGATGGCTATTTTGATTGAACATACAGGAGGTAAATGGCCATTCTGGTTAAGTCCACGTCAAGGTGTAGTTATCCCCGTCTCTACACAGTTTGGAGAATACGCTCAAAAGGTAGCCAAGGAATTATCATTAGGAGAGAATGCAGAGACAACAATTAGAGAACAGTACTATGTAGACGTTGATAAATCACCTCGTGACAGATTAAACAAGATGATTCGTCAAGCACAACTTGATCAATACAACTTTATTTTTGTAGTTGGACAAAAGGAAATGGACCAAGGTACTGTTAATGTTAGAACCAGAAAGGGTGAAGTGCTAGGAGCAATGACTGTTGATGAAGTCCGTAAGATGTTTGGATCAATGGCATCTAAATTAGAATAAATAAAAAATGAAATAAATTGTGTACATATATTATAATTATCAGACAAGTTTATAATTTTATTTGCATCAGCAGATTTCTCTCGTTCTCTTGTTATCTTACAGGAGAAAAAAACACACACACACACACACACACACACACATATATATATATACAGAGAGAGAGAGAAAAAAAGAGAGAGGGAAAAAGACTTCCTTTGTATCCTGCATTTAAATTGAAAAAAAAGGGGTTGAAAAAAAAAAGTGTATGTGTATAAAGGGAGATCTTTAAACGACATAATAAATCGTTTTTCTTTTTATTATTCTTTGTTATTCAATGTTCAATCGTCAAACTACTTGGGTTGCTGCTATTTTCCTTGTACTCCAATTTGGTGTGTACACTGTATCTGCTGTCATTGGTTGTGCAGCAGAAGCAAAGTAAGTACTTTTTTTTTTCATTATTATTTCGCTACGATAAAACCTTAAACCAAAATGAATTAGTTTCCAAGCATGTAAAGCTATTGAAGAAAGCTTACTTCATGGATGTGGTCCAGCTGATTATAGCTGCCAATGTGGAGCACAGGTAGGCTTTTAAATATATATGTGTGTATACAAATATATTAATTATTTTTTTATTTATTAGCGCTTGATTCAACAATGCTTTAATCTTTGTCCTGAATATAGTATTGATGCAAACGAACAATCCAGAATAGCAACAGGTATTTGTGCAGCTGTGCCTACTACATCAATTGCTCCTTTACCATCTGGATCTGGAGTAGGACCAACCCAAGTGTCTCCTACCTGGACTGCACATACCACAACTGGTTCCACCAGTGCCCCTTCGTCTAGTCAGTCGGTTTCATCTTCATTTGGTATTCAAATTACACCAGCTACTGGGTTTATGCTTGTTACATTAATCATGGGTCTTGTACTTCAATTATAAAAAAATCAGTGTACTCTCTTTATTATTCCTTTTTTTCCTGCATAATAATACTAAATAAAAAAAAAACCTCTCTTGTTTTTGTACTCTCTCGTCCCCCTTTCTTCGCCAAATAGGTAACACAACAAGTATAGGTAGTTCTGTTTTTAATTTTTTTTTTGGGGGGGAGCTAATTCATGCAAATTCACACGAAAAAAGAAAGAGTTTATGAATGTTTCACGGCTTTGACGTTTCTCTTTAAGGTTTGTTGGTTAGTACAAATTGGATAATTTTTATCGATTGCTCTTCTTCCGTATTGGCTTGTGTTTGGTAATTCCACCAAAGTATAGGAACATAATACGTTGGCTTGTCTATAGCGCGTTTGGGAATGATTTGAGAGATTCTAATGAAGCTGGGTGTACGGACATAAAAGGAAACATATTTACACATGTTAGTACTTACTGGTATACATATTAAAAAAGAATAAGTGGGTCACTTTCACCTCATCTCATGATAAAATAGCGGATCTATTTACTCATAATGGCGTAATATACTACTATCTGTTTCATATACTTTTATTTATACGCTAGTTGATCCTGTCGTTCCAACTTGATTTCTTTTTATGTAAATAAAACAAAGCTAAGTGAGCGCACGAAAAAGTGTAATAAAATATGTCACTTTTTTGGATCGCCCGCGCAAATAGAACCGTGCAACAAGAAATTTTCCCTTTATTAATTCAGAAAGAAAAACTGCTTTTAGGCAACAAATCTAATTTTCTCTTTTTGTTTTCTTTTATCTCTTACTTTCTCATCTCAGTTTATACTTTATACTAATGTCAATGATAAACATACTTTGAATATCTTGAATTAGTACATAACTATTATTTATTTTTTTGGGGCGAGGGTTCTTTGATATAACCCTTGAACTCTAATGTGATATTTCTTAATGTATACCTCTTTATATCACTTATTCGACAATAATTGACTTCCTGAAGGACACTATTATATCGTCGTCGAAAATACCCTCCCATTCATACTCATCAGTATCTATATTGATCAAAGAGTTTATCTTTTTTTTTTTCGTATTCTCCGGAGCTCAATAGTATTCATTATACAAGAGTAAATTCAAAAGAGAGACATCCAGAATTGGTGAGGCGTGTTACGATTTTTTTTTTCTTAAGTGCACGAAAAAGGCGTAGACTAATGACGTAAAAATAAGCACTCTTTCTCTTCTGTTTATTCTCTTTTATGAATCATATGATTTTGCCCTGGGAACTCGATCCCTAAAACAGCAAGATAATAATGGGGGAACATCATGAGATCTAAAACGGTGACTTGTTATATACAAAAAAATAAAGGGACCATTTTTTTTGCGCTGGTAAGTTACGGAAAAGTATAAAACCTTCTTTTTCAGTGCGTCTTTTTTTTTTTTTTTTTTTTTTTTTATATAGCAAAACAACTATCTTTTTTTTTTCCAACATGTCCACTTTCTCTCCTCCTCAAGAAAACCCATCAATTGATACTTTTTATCGCCGCAAGAGTTCAGTTACATTTGATTTACCACCCACGCCTAATGAGGAATTAATGTCATCTTCTTGTGCAGTTTCATCACCTACAATTGATATTACAGCGCAGGTAGTGCCTGATACAATGTTAGTAGCATTATTCGATAGATCAAGTGAAATGAAGGGTTTAGTACGTCATAACAAGACCTACTTTCAATCACTACAACACCACCTCGATGATAAATGGTCACGCTTTGAGACAGTTGTATATTGTGAACGAAGCAAGATGTCCGATAAAGAATGGTTGAAACGTATTTCATGTGCGTTACAAGGCTTACCATCTCAATTAGAAAAGTTTAAAGAACTAGTTGGATATTTAGGTGAAGAAACAGAACAAGAAAACCAAGATTATTTTTCAAATGTGAATATTGGTTTGATTAGAGATTACCCTGAACGTTTATCGACTGATTCTTACCCGCAATTCTTTATTAATTGTGAAAACTGTCTCTGTAACGAAAAAGAATATAATCAGTTTATTTCAAATTTGTTTTCAAAGGATTTAACTAACTCGGAATGGGAAACAAGGGTCTTTAATATATTAAATCAGTATCCAAATTTATTAGAACAATTACAAGAGATTGTTGCATATGAAACTGAATTAGAATAAATAAATACTTTTTTTTTTAATGTTACGTTTCAATGATAAATTGTGTACCATCTTGTTGAATTAAATGTAAATGTAATAATACGATTAAAATACTAGTTAAATTGTGTCTTTCATCTTCTGCCCACGGAAACTCTTTTGATAATTCATCCACCGTAACTTTATCATCCAGTAGTATAAATTCAAGTACATTACCCATCGTCCTACCACTAATATGATTAGCAAATACCAAGTAACATAAACTCTTTACTTGTTCAACTGCCATTTTTAATTTGCTATCATCTACTGTAATATTTTCGTTTTTCAACGCCTCTAGATACTCGATGCATTGCGATTCACACTGTGTTGTACTACCACTACCGATCCGACCCAATTGATTTAAAACGTTTTGGATTTTATCCAAATGTGTCTTATACAACACCTTTAAGTCTATTATTATTGTTATTATTATTATTATTGTTTACCTCTTTGTGTGTGTGCGTGGTACCTGATTTTGTCTTTTTAACATTTGATAATTGTTTTATTTCGCATTGTTTCATCTTTAAATCCGCTTCATCTTCTAATCGTGATAATTCTTGTATTAACTCATTACGTGTTTCTTCATACTCTATGTTCGATTGAACTTTATCCTTTCTCAATTCCGCATTTTTAGCTTTAATATTTGCAATATCCAAATTGACATTATGATTCTTTTCTTCTTCCACATGAACTAAATATTCTAATTGCTTTTTTTTACGTTCAATTTCTTCTCTTCTCGATGTACGTTGTCTGGTATCAAGAAACACGGGTTGTGTTTGTGGGCTTTGTTTTAAAGTATGTACCAATTGAGTTTGTCTGTCTAAACTTTTTAATATATCTAATTCATCTTGTCCCAACTTGTGTAGTAAGCCATTCACTTTAGCAAGTAGCTTTTTACAGTCAGGTAATAAAGTATGTGAAACCTCTAATCGCGCAATGGCTATATCTCTTTCAGTTACTAATTCATAAGGTGTTGTATATGTTGTCACTTGTGATTGTCGAAGCGATTCTTTATTGATTGTGTCTAATAATTGTAACATTGAATTAATTGAATTTAATGACTCAGAAAGGGTAACAATACACCCATTTAAATTCTCTTTTGTTGATAATGTTTTTGTCCAAGATTCAGTTAATTTTATTTTTTTACGCAACATATTTTGTGTGTGAAGAAAAATATTATTTTTTTTAAAAAAAAAAAAAAAGATATGCGTATAATTTTTTTTACGCGTCACGTTCTTTATTAACTACTTCACATACACTGACCATATTCTTTCCATTTAAGCACTTTAGTTTCTGATCCGACAACCAATTCCAATACTCAATTTCCAATAGCTGATACTCTACTCTATTTAGTATTCTAAACGTGGATAGTAATTCGTACCGAATAGCACCTAGCCTTTCTCTTGAGTAACCTAATTCATCTGCCATATTTCGATGCAATTTATCAAACCAAGTGTACTTCCATTGTTGCGTAGTACCGTTGGCTCTAGCCTCTTGAAATAACCCATACACACTAGGATCGACATGACCCAACACAGCTCCTTTCTCTGTTACTTTATCCTGTATATCACGTAAATAAACCCCTCTCCAGACCATACTTGTATCGTTTTCAGTTTGATGTAGAAGTGATTGGCATCGTCTTGATAGATACACTTGATGTATCATAAACATCATATAGACCACTCCAAACACCAAGAAAACGATCGACTGAATATATCCGCTCTTCTTCTTTTTTTTATTATCTTGTACATTATCTTTCGGGGGCACCGGTAACCCATCTGACTTTTTGGCCGCTTGTTTTATAGGTTGATCGATACTTGTATCCTTTACAATTTCATCTTGTATTACAGGTACCAACGCCTCGATTGTCTCTATCATCCCTTTTGTCGCAGCCTTATTCACAATTCCCTTTACAAATATACTCTTGATCCATTTCACACCCATGGAACACGCCAACCTACAACTGGTAGGCGTCTCATACGTAATACAATACTTGATACGAGGTATAAACGCATCCGCGTACGGTAAATTCGGCGTCCTTGTCGTCACTAGTATCACATAGCAGAGATACTCATTTTGGCACAATACCTGTTGCGTTTCAATCACTTGAGTTTCTTTTGCTTTTACCATAGGTGCATTGACCGGCATCACATAACTTACTACTCTTTCCATACATGATTCGTCATTTGGTTTCCACTCTGTAAAACTCGGTGGTTCGTATTTTTTAACTTGGTTTAATTGTTTCCAAATCTCAGTATCGTACATTAATTGAAAGAGTTGTTTTGCAGTGATGGGTAACACAAGTTCCGATTCGGTTTTATCTAAATGATCTGTGCAATCACATTGAACTCTTTCTTTGGGTTTCGTAATGTGATCAGGCCATGAAGGTGATGGTGATACCGTACGTTCCGCAGGCTCCGCAGGTTTGGAAGAGGACGTTGATTTTCTTTTTTTCTTGGATGCGTTGTATACCGCAGTTAACGCACCTTGTGCTGGCGACCCTCTATGTATTGTGGGTGGTGTCACTGCTTCTTCTTCCTTTACAATAGAAATATTCTCGGTTTCTTCGCTTGAACTATTGGTAGATGAAGACACAGTTTGCATCGGTTGTTGTTGTGCCTGTACTGTAAGTGGTGTCACGGACGCATACAACGCACTGGATGTAGTAACATGACTGGTAGGCGTCTTTGATTTTTTGTAAGTTACCTGTCGAACCAAATCGAACAAAGATTGAATATCCACTTTATCATAATTTTCAATCACTGCTTTTAACCTTTCCGATATAAGTTCTGCAGGTTCTAACCATAGTCCAAAGAAAAAAGGTCGCGTTGATTTTATTTCAATTTCGAGCAACATGTTGTTTGAAAATGCTGTCGTTTCTAATCGAATTGATTTTATCTTTTTTAAAGGGATGACAATCTATATCAAATGTGAGTAAAGATATATATATAGTCTTAATATATAAAATAAAATTTACCATGTTGACACAAGTCATTAACATACAACTATAGAACCATATACTCTTTTGTGTCACATAAACAGTACCGCTATACCCATAACAAACATGTGGATCTACACGCTCATCATGTGGTTTCCGATACAACGAAGCAGAAAAATCTATTGGAGATTACATAAATAAATAAAAGCTACCCTCATCACCATAAATAATAAACTTACATTCAATCACAATTTCATCTTCAGGAACATTAGCAAACAGCTTTCGTAACTCACGTTGGCCTGCTACTAAATCATCGGTATAATGTGAGAGTGTCGGCGTCGGCGTATCCATTTCCAATTTATTTGGCCATACGATCAAGGACGCTGCACAAGACGACGACGCCGATGCCGACTTTTGGCTAGGACTGTTTGATAAGTCCTCTTCTGATGAATTAGAGAGCGCGTTGATACCTGTACTAAGCCATGGTACACCCCAAGAGTACAATTGATTTGAAACGGGGTTACTATCCTGCTGCATAGTGACCTGTGGTATATTATCTGTTGTGTTCTCTCCTTCTCGTATCAGCAGTGCTGTTAGTGAAGAACTAGTGGTTGAAACAACTGGTGTTAATGAGCCTTCGCCATTTGGACTAGGTAAAGGAGAACTTGACATGGCGACTAAAGAAGGCGAAGACGAAACATTATTTACCATTAACGGAGATAAAAGTACTTGTGGTGAATTTAACACTGCCGGTGATGGATCTTGATGCTGCATATTGTATTCGATCGATTTTAACCACTGTTGCATTTCTTCTTCGTTTTCAGCTTGTAAATAGTACGAACATTTAGGGTGGACTACTTCAAAGCAAAATCTTCGATCGCTACCAGTAGTTATACGAGTGACAGCCCTCTTTATGGATATTCGGTGGTCTAATGTAATACATCCCTTTTCTTTATTGATTGTGGTTACTGTACATGTGCCAAACCATCCTTGTTGTAAAAAAAACCATTTTCGAGACCAAGGAGGTCGAGCCGATTTACCAGTGATCATAATCCTACTACTTAAATAGCCTTGTTTATTTTCCAATTTTTTTGGTTGCGTTATATCGTCATCCTTTATCGCTGCTGTTGCTGCTGTTGCTGCTGTTGCTGCTGTTGCTGCTGTTGCTGCTGTTGCTGCTGTTGCTGTATCGTCTGAAGTTGTTGTAGTCGGAAATGAATATCGCTTTAAAGAACGATGTGGTTTAACTTGTTCAATATAAACATCTTGTAATTCAGTACACCTACTATTCATTTTGTTTATTTGATACTGACATGTGGCCTTACTCTAATGATATAAATTAGATGACCATCAGACCTATCATTTTTTATAGGAAAAAAATACCTCATCCAACCACTGTTTCCAGCCTTGTAATTTTGATTTAGCGGCATTGCAAGCATAAGCTGATTCGTCAATTTCTTCTATATGAGAACCCAAAGCACCTGAAAAACACTCTACCAAGATATTCTCTAAATTGGCTTTAAATGTAACCAATTTAGCAAAATAATCCGAACTCGTTTTGACATATAACTTTCTTAACTCGTACATTTGAAAGGCATCTTCTCTTAATGCACTTGCTTCTTTTTGTTTACTAAGTACGTGGTATCGATACAATTGCGTTTCATACTTGTCCAACATTTTTTCAAATCCTTTTTTACTATCCTACGATCCCAAAAAATGTTAAATTTACTTTTTTTTTTTTTTTTTTGCTCAAAATTTTAGATGTACCTTGAAACTCTTTAAATCATATTTAATCATTTGTTGTAAAGGATTTAATAGCAAGTCTTCTAAATCAGATGCCTATTATCTATTTTTAATAAAAAAATATAATTTCATGCGTTTTTTTTCATGTATTTGTGTGTATATGATTTACCATTTTCATACGGTAAGCAATAGTTGACTGTAAAGTTGTTGCAAATTTATTAATGACATTGCCCGCAATTCTTGAATCTACATGTTGAAAAAAAAAGAGGGCCATTAAGATTGAAAACCAAAATATCGTATGCTTTTTTTTTTCTTTTTACTAATCAAGGTATCGTCTAAACCGCTGAAAAATGTACGTTTACATAAAGTTGTTGCCAAGTTATTATGCTCTACACACAAAAAAAGGTCAACTAAAAAAAACACTTGCAAAAAAAGAAGAAGGTCTTACTTATAAAAGCGTCAATATAATTCTTTAGTGCACGTATAAAACCGTCAATCCATTTTTCAAATTGGTCAATTTGGTCTTCTAAATGTAATACATTAGCTCTCCAAACGGGAGAGTCAAGTACCACATCTTGTATAGTTAGTATGTTTGTTGGTGAAGAAACAAGCGGTACCTCTTGTGACATTATATATTAAAAAAGATAAAAAAGATATCTAAAAAAAAAGAGGGAGAAACACAAAATTATGCAAAAAAAAAGAGATTATTTTTTCCCTCCTTCCAATTTGATCATTTTTATACGTTTTGAAACGTTATCCTTATGTCATTGAAAAAGTCACTATGATTTCAGTAGACAAACCTTCCTCTTCTCCCTTTTTTTTTTGTACAGCATAAACTTTAACCCTTTTTTTTTTACTCGGCCTCTAGTGATATCACTACTTGTTGTTAAACCTAAGAGAGCGTTTAATTACGCCACATCTATAATTAGTTATTTATTAGTTTCTTTGTGTAAGATCTCTTCTTCTTTTTTATACATAAAAGACTTGAAAAGTTATATAAAGTTTACTCGGTTTGGAAATATGTGCGTTTACACATATTTAAAAATATCGGTATGCATGTTTGCTCCTTTGTTTTCATTTTTTTTCTTCGCCACTCTCTATCACTTGTAATAAAAGAGAATATCTTCTCCATAGTATATAAATCTAAATCACTTATTAAAAAAAAGAAAAAAAGCAGTAATCTAATAGAATCATGGAAATAAACCGTGCACTTTTTTTTAAAAAAAAACAGTTATCATACTACATATTAATGATTGATAAAAAAACCAAAATAATAACAATGGCTCCAAATGAACCAAAATTATGTTTACTATAGTATACTTTATTTATCCGTATCATTTAATTTATATTTTTCGGTTGTTTTGTATTGAAAACTGATCATTCAATCATCACTTTATATGTCTTGTATCACGATCACTTCTATTTAAAGTTAAGCTACAGTTATAAAAAAACAATGTACTTAATCAAGTAGATTCTACTTCTTGATATACTACAATACATATTAATTACGATATACACTGATTTATCATTTTTTAAAAAAAAATCTTCCTTGCATCTAGTAAACGGAGTGCATGAACACAAGTTACAAAAAGTAAATTTCTCGTGTTTGGTAGCATGTCAAAAATAACAAGACCCGAAGAAAGTCCCACGAGGTTTTAATATGCATACATTAACTTCATTTCCTTTTTCTTTTCAATAAATACCAAAAAAAAAATAGGAAGATCGTTAAAACAAAACGTTTTACGTCTACAATTACATAAGCCAAAAAATTCGAAAAGCTCAACGGGGAGTTGAACTGTCAGTTCTTATACTGAATAACCTTATACAATAATGTAGAAAATAAAATATCAATTGAGAGCATATATACGGCTCTACAAATATATACAAGCACAGGTCTTTATGATAGGATTAATGCACACACAAAAACATGAATAAACACTTTAATAATAAAAAAGGATGCGAAAAAAAATGTTACTTAAAAAGGATAAAGATTATAATTTGGAAAGGGTATAAAAAACGATACTTGGTAATATTTATCCGATTCAGGATTTAAAAATATTACAAACAGTTTTGGCAATCTTTTGATTATCCGTTGATATACCATTGTTACTGTAATGTATGCCGGTAATTGAAAGTCTCTGGTCGAAAGGTATTGACGAAAGAGAATAGTAATAAAATGCAAGATAATTGTAACCTGTTTGATGTAGTTACTGATACGTTCGAGATGATGTTTCAAACAAAAAAGATAGAATATTTGTGGGTTGCAGCTGTAGGTTCCTCTTTCTATATTAATGGCTTATTCTGCTTTTATACCACAAAAAGCTAATAACCTCCAAAAATATTAAGACGGAAAGAACTAGTGTTTTACTCCAGTCTTCCTCAAACTCACCACATTACTAACAAATTGAATGGGTAATTCAAGTACGGCATTCAAATAATTGTTATTAATTACTTCGATATGATCTTCACCCTTATACATTTTTTCAATGGAGTTTATACAAAGAGAGACCGTTGAGTTGATATCTTTGGGCAAAAGGGAAATAATGTTCTTGAATTCCTTGATACCAACTTTTCCTTCGCCTTCGAGTACACACCAGGCAACTTCTTGTAAAATACTTGATGCAACTTTTGCCCCTACTTTATTACTTATATGTCTACAATCTTGTGCCGTGAAAATAGTTACAGGTACGTTTGATAAAGAATGTGTGAATCGAGAGAATCCCCTACTAAACGAATACCTGGAAGCGTGGTGTAGTTTTGATCTTATTTACTTCAGGTTTACATAAGCCTAGTTCTATCTGTTATGTTAAAGTTCGCAGTGGTGGGACCCAGCTTGGAAGTCATGAGGAAATTTGAAATTTTTGAACCTATTATCAGCTTGGTAGAGTTATCATTCTTTATCTTTACAATGGCAACATTATCGTATTGAGAGGACATTGTCGGTAAAGAGTTTTCAATTTACGACGCTTCTTTTTCAGCATGAGCATCTAGCAAGAGAACATGAGAATAAACCTCCAGACAGTTCACTAAAATGGCTCGAGAAATAGAACCGGCAAGCAGTTACACAGAAGAAGACTTCATGTATTTCGTTTTGTTCCAAGTCGTGCCCAGAATATCAATATGATCTTGATCTAAAGGAAGAAAAGAGTCTAAAGATAACTAATGATTATACGGACTATGCTGTATAATATATTTATGGCTGAAAGGCTTATAATGCCTACAGCGAGGAACGAGGAGCTAGGGTTCGATTCCGGAGAGGGAGCCTAAGAAGCGGCTACCATATCCAAGGAAGGCAGCAGACAATGCAATTTTTTTACTTGTATCGTCATTCTCCGGTGAACATGGTACTATTTTCATTGTTTTTTTTTGGGATTCCTCCTGCATTTCCAAAGTTCTTTTTATTGCCGAGGATAAAGAAAAGTACGGAAACCAGATTTCATCCTCTTCATTACCGTAACAAACAGGTTTATAACCGAGCAATTGTAGGATACTCGGAGCAGCGTCATTACCCACTACAGGATGCTGTAGTTGTTGGAGTACTTCTTTTGAAGAAGGGGAAGGAGACTTTAACTTGGCAGGGAATTACAAGATAGTAGGCACGAATATCCGGTCCGCAGATAAAAGAGATCAGTCAGATTCTTGATTGTTCACTAAAATCTTTATAATAAGTTAAAAAGGCAAATCAAAATAATAATCCACCAGTATTACCAATGTGACGCAGCAAAAAATGCTCTTTGTACAGTTTTAGATTATCAAGCTTTACTATACAACAACATACATAGCATTTGCGCTTTTGAGAGGTTAGTTACAGCTACTTTGTGAAACTGGACATCTTCCATTAAAAAAGTTCTAAAAGGTTTAATACTTACATTTTCTCCTTTAGTTTTTCTATATGAACAATTCATAAAAAGTTTATGGGCCAATTTACACTGTCGATTAAAAAATTCTGACGTATCACTTGCCTTTGTAGATAGCTGTTACTCTAAGAAGAGCCGTATAAAGGTTTGTGCGAACATAAAAAAACAAAACACGAAAGCAAAAAGACAAAAACAAAGTAATAAAGATAAAAAGAAAAGGGACTTGATAAGTAAATATGGGTGATAAAAAGGATGATAAAATAGGTCTATTTACTCACCATGACGTATATGTTGTGGAAAAATACTTTTATATTTGACACAGAAAAATTAATAAAACTACATACGAGCTGGGCTGTTTACGAAGGAGCTGTGACTTTTACAAGGGAACTGGAATGTTCTATACTCACTCTTAACCACTATAATAAAAATATAATTATCTTTTCGTGTTATTGAGTAGGTTGTTCCTTTTAAAATCAAAAATATACTGCAAACACGCATATAAATGTTAACAAAGAAATGCATTTTGTCGTAGTCTTTCTAAGTATATAATGTACAACTACATATTGGAATATATTATTGGAAATATTATTTACGGGAAGCTTAATACAAAAAAAATATTTACGGGAATAAAAGATGATTTCATTACAATTGACAATTAATCCGAGCTTGTATAAAATAAGCTATTGTGGCGATACAGAATGTAGTTTTTAGAGATAATAAAATAAGTTCAAAAAAAAAAAGCAGGTTGCCAGTGAGTTTTCTATTATATCCAGTTTTTAGCAGTGAACGCCATGTCGTTTTTATATTAATAAAAGATATAAATATATAGAGACGAAACAAGAGAGAATAAAATAAAAGATAAAATAGAATTTAAAAGATACAATGAAAGATACAATGAAAGATAGTAATAAACTACTTAAGTTTCAAGGAAATCAAAGAGTAATAAAAGAAATACAATATTTGTAACTAAAAGATAAATAAGCAAACAACTTAGTATTTTTTGTTTTTAGGGAATGACCAGTTAACGATCCTATGAATTCTGTAAGAGAATTCAGGGTAATAAATCTTATTTAAATTAATATGTAAGAGTCGGAAATATCTGGAAGTAAAGTCTGGATAAATAATCAAACCGAAGCTCAAAAAATCGGATTGTAACTGCTAAAATTGAATAAGCTGTATACTACAAATTATATTTCAATAAAAGAGCACTGTCGTAGTCATAAATTGTAATAGTCACAAACTGATATAAAAATAACAATGTTCGAATTAATAAACTCTATCTATCTTTTAATCTTTTAATTATACTTTTGGTTTTATCCTTTAACCCTTATTAACAAAAGAATTATAATCACCAGCCAAGACACGACAGCACCATAAACGTCTACAATTACGTAAGACAAAAACAAAACAAATCAAAAGATGTATTCCCCAACGGGGAGTCGAACCCCGGCCGTATCGGTGAAAGCGATAAATCCTAGCCGTTGGACCATTGAGGAGGATATATATATATATTCTAATTTTTAAATTTAATTTGTAAAGAGCTGTTTAAATCACGTGATTTGCACGTGGAAGAACGAGGATTGGCTAATTTGTATTTGAGAAATTCTATTTTTGGGAGCATTACACCACTCTACAAGTATAGACAATCATAATAGGATTAATACACACATAAAAAACACGTATTAAGTCTTTAGCAATAAAACAAGCGCCTTTGCTACAATAATAATGATATTTCAACATTATTATTAGAATAAAATGTGTTACAATTTTCGCCTTTTTTGCTCCCTAATAAGCTGTAGTTTATACAATATGGTTCAATTTGGGAAACAAACTCATAACGTAGAAATAGGATGATTAAAATAACCATTGAAAACCTCACTTTTAGAATCCCTCAAAATTAAATAGAATCATTTAACTAATAGTCAATAACAATGTAATGAGTATTTTATTGATGTCGCGTTAAAAAAAAATGATGATGTAGTCTGGTTAAACATTTTGACCGTGCTTTAAAATGTTTTTTTTTTTGCGGTATCATTCGCATCTTTCAAACAGTTAGTGACTTTTTCAGCTAGTGTTACTAGCGATAAATCAACAGATTCATTAAGTTCGTAATCATCTCCAAATAAATTGATGAAATTTTGTAAAGTTTTCATTATCGCAGTTTGTTTTTGAGGATTAAGTGGAGGGTCCTACTTCAGGTTCCGTTGTAATGTCTAATTGTAGACTCAAAATGATCAAGGCATTAAACACCAAAGTACCGATAATAAGTTTTCGACTCTTCTCTTCGTATTTATTGACTATTTTGACTTTTTTATATCTATTATTTACATTGGGCATACTACTTTGCATAAACTCGCTTCCGAAACGCTCATGATGAAAATCCACGCTAGTTTTTCTATTGTAGAGATCCAATCTGTATTTATAAAGTCAATAATTTTATCGTTCATCTCTACGTAGCTGGCACGTTTGAAAAGATTACAATAAATAGAATTTTTTTAGAAAAACATTTACATAGTGATCATCTAGGAAAGTGCTTATTCTCTTTCGTGGTTAGAAGCTGTAGTTTCTACGCTTATTTTTACTGTTTGATCATTTAATGACGATAAAAGTTCCAAATCTTTTTGTGAAGCGGCTACGTTGATCGCTGTGTTGAGAACCGAGTGGCAAACATTACGCGAGCGTTTTTTGAAAGTATTGCGCGACCAGATGATAATACCGTGATATCGTGCTACTTTTTTTTTGGTTTTAACACAGTGGATTGATGTTGAGTGTCCGTTACTAATAAGACTCGTATAAGAGCCTCGTACATTGAACGTACTCACTGTATCATTAATCGTTTTCGCTTCTTTTTCCGTTGTAAATCCAAATATATTATGATTGATTGCTTCTTTGCTACGTTTTTCTTTGAATCCCGGACGGTACTCAAGTTGGCGCTTCCCAATAGTAAGATTTAACGGCTCTTCTGATTTTGAGGCCACGTTAATAGCTGTGTAATAAGTATTAGGCTAGAGGTTTAATGTATAGTTAAATGATACTTATTATGATGCGAATCGAAGTGGGTAGCAAGGTTTGTTAATTCAATCAAATAAGTATCGCATCC
This sequence comes from Helicostylum pulchrum, assembly GCA_025677825.1. NCBI lineage: Eukaryota > Fungi > Mucoromycota > Mucoromycetes > Mucorales > Mucoraceae > Helicostylum > Helicostylum pulchrum. The sequence continues at coordinate 188,742 of JAIXMO010000040.1, forward strand.
TGGGTACATAAACCAAGTCTTGTAGACTGTCTATTATAACATTATCTATTAGGCATTTAGAGAAGAGTTTAACTCAATTTTACTTACATATTTATTTAGTTGTTTCTTTGTTATGTATATATTACTAAATACATAAATCAGTTAGTTAACCTTCGTATCAAGTTGCTAAAGATAACATACCTAGATGAAAGCTCAATTTTTGGTCCAGCTTTTCCTTTGTGTGAAGATCAGTTGTAAGGAAGAAATAAGCATAATTTAGAAGTAAAAGATTTGCATTGTCCAGTACCGTGCTCATTCTTTAAGGGAAAATCTGGATACACGGTCAATTTACACGGTCGATTAAAAAAAGTATGCTATATTATTTTTTCACTTACCTTTAAAGATGACCGTTACTCTAAGAGGAGCCGTATCGGTTCGTATAAAACAAAAAAAAGGTAAAACGAAAAGGAAAACATAAAAATAAAAAGCAAAGTAAAAAGTGAAGAAGAAAGAAGAAACAAGAGACTTGTTGAAAAAAAAGGTGATAGAAAGAATGATAAAGTAGGACTTCTATTTAGTGATGTAATCTATTTACTATTTGTTTCATGTACGTTAGTTAAACACTTTTATTATATATGATTCGTTTTCATGTGGAAAAAAGTAATAAAATACGTTACATTTTTTTGGATCGACAGTGCGTCAAGAATTCCCCAATATATTTTGCAACAGACAACAGCATTTGCCAGTTACGTAAAAACCTGTAAATGATATAGACATATTTTCTGTTGTAATTCTAGATAAATTTTTATCTTACAAGAATACTTAAGTATACACTGGAAGTAGAAATAAAATCCCCACAACTCTCTAATTGCTTGGTGATAACACCACTATCACCAAAAAAAACCAGAAAGTTTTCTTATGTTGTACGCGGAAGTTAAAAAACCTTCAAAACGAAACCTTAAAAAAACAATTTTTTTTTTACTTCTTTTCTCTTTAGTCCAAGAAAAAACCTCATAGACAATAAAAAAATGGACTTTGCGTCTGTGCCATTTCAAAGGCTTTTAGTCCAAAACGCCGGAAACGAAAACCTGCTTAATTTTTTAACACAACTGGATGAACAATACACAGAAGCAGTTGACGAAAAGGTTCGTTTCGGTAACCTGCAGATCTTGTTACCTATCTTCAAAGCTCATCTTGTCAAACTAGACGATTATCAAAAACAAGAAGCATGTCTCGATCAATTTGTCAAGCCATGGATGATTACCAGTTTTTCACAGGATTCCATGGTAGCTACTGAAAGTGTCACTCTTTTAGAAAGTACCATTTCTTACCTTATAGCTCGATCCTTTTTATTACAACCCGATCAAACCGACACTCCTCCATTTGGCAAACAAACATTATTACTATTGATCGCTCAATTGGTCTCTGCCATGGAAGCCGAACCTGATTTTATCGATCTTAAACCCATGGATTTTATTGAAACCAGTATAGACCATTTACAATGTAGATCGCAATGGGATCAAGTTCAAACTGTTATCACCGTTCAAGATAGCAGTAAACATATCTTGTTCGATCTCGAATGTTGTATTGACACACTGAACCTTTTCGTTCGTGATTTAAACGAGAATCAAGAATTATTATCTTTAGAGAATGTACTTGAACCTGTCAAAATCGAAATTCGTCAGTGGATGGAATTGATCTTTACTATTGCTGTGGCTATGATCCCTTGTACCGATTCTACCATTAGAAAAAAATTAAGTCATGATCTTTTACCTAACTTGCTTCGCTGGCAACAAAATTCTGTACAATATGTTGAATTGGATAAACAAGTTTACTGGTGTGAGGTAAAAAGAGAAAAAGTCGATTTTTTTTAAAAAAAGACTGGTGATATTAAATATATTATGGTTCCTTTTTTTAGATGCTTTGGAATCGTATTCTTCAAATGTTTGCACTTCCTGCAACTAACCTTTTAAGATTAGAGATCTATGGGCTTATTGCACGTTTCTTTGACTTTTATTTTGGCTTAGATGCTAACCAAGTACCAATCATTCGTAAAGATCTTCGATTCGATGCTAGTTTTTTCAAGATATTACAGGTAATTTACAGAGTGTAGTACAAGGTGACGGTAACTAATAGATCCTATTCATAACGTACAGAGCGGCCTTCAAAGTAACGATTCATTAGCTCGTAAATATTCATCTTACATTCTTAAGCGTATTATTGATTTCACCGAGAAAAACCCTTCGACGATTGCTGATAAATCTGATGCGGACTGGACACCCTACTTTAAATGGAGCGCAGACTTATCTCAACAATATACAGAGCATTGGGACGACTGGTTTTTATTATACGATATTATGCATGAAAATGTCATTCATCTTGTTGACCCTGTCTTACCTCGCTTTGAAACCTTACTTAACGCCAATGCACTTGACGCCTCCTGGTGGGTTTTATTAATGTACCGTGGATTCCAAAACGACACATCTTCCGTTAAAAAGGGACTTTTAGAATTTATCTTTTCGAGACAAGATAAATCGATTTTAAATAAGATGGGTATGGAGCAAGGATTTATGTTTGGTGCCTTATTTAAAATTTTGGATTCTACATCTTTATATTCTGTACCAACCCAAGGAGCTTTGGTCAGTCCATTTGGTGAACACTTTAGAGAGTTCATGGTTCGTTTAGTTGGTGCATTTGAAAATGAGCAAGATAAAGTCAACTTCCTTCGTCAGTTAATTCATCATTTGTCTCATGTTGTCAGTAGTCATGCTCCTATCTTGTATACTATGGAAGCTTTAGCTGAAGCTGATTATGTGAATGCTTGGGGTCCTGAAGAGCTCAAGTCTTTAAGAGTCTTAGTTGACCGTCATAGAAACTTCAATATTCCCGCTACTAAGCAATTTTTACGTAAATTAGGTATCGCCGCAGTTGTAAAACTTAGTAATGCTGAGGCCTTGTCATTTTCTGATATTGCAAAGACAATTGCATCTCTTGTTAATGAATATCCTATTAAAACAAACTCTAAAGAATTCAAGTTAATTCGTTACTGGTTAGAAAGTAGAATTTCAAAGGACAAGTCTCTTGATAGTGTATTGAGCGGCTTAAAAGATCGTATCAAGACCTACGTATGCGATTTAAAATCTGAAGATATCCCTGAAGCAGTCTTGCGCAACCAAGCCAATGTACTTGCCCGTACATCTATATTTGTAGTTTCGACCCAAACCGGCGAATTAAACTCTGACCATGTATTAGACCTTCTTTCAGCTTTCGCCGAAAATTTAAAAGATACGTCTTGGTAAGAATTTTTATATATATTAAATGTATAATGTATACTAATATATTTGTATATTAGTGATGAAATTAGATTTGCTAGAAACTTGACATTATTTGATGCTTTATGGGAAAACTTTGATACATGTTTCGAGTCCAAGTGTGATTTTACTCAAGTTATTGGACTCAATGATGAAACTCTTTTATATATTTTGAACAGAATTGATAAGAAATATCTTAACAAGGAAGAAGATAACGTTATTGATGATGGTTTAGTTAACTTATACTTGTCTTTAACCAAACGTATTTTATCAAGTAACGCCGCTCTTTCATCAGAAGCAAGAAACACTGCTATCCAAAACCATTTCGATATAGCTTTTGACTTATTAAAGTATCGTACACCTTCTGTTGATGCCAACAAGGAAATGTCCAAGCCAAGTTATATTCGATTATTAAGTATTGTTTACGAATGTGCCATTGCTCACTCCTACTTCAAGCTTGACTGTGATAATAACCTTGTATCATCCGTTTACGGCTTCCAAATGAAGCGTACACAAGAAGCTTTGCGCGAAAGGTAAACATGTTAAAATATAAATGTATATTTAGCATGATTTAACCTCTCTCTTTTTTTTTATAGACCTTGGGGAGAATCTTTATCAACCTTTATCCGTGCCAAATGGGAATGTATTGAAAGAATTGTCCGTTTCGCATCTCTCGTTAAAAAGAACCACATTGAACCAAAAGAATTCTTTGACCCAATTGAACTTTACGAAGAAGCTGTTGACCAGCTTGAAAGTGGATCCGAGATGTGCGGTGAAGCAATTATCAGAAGCTTCGGTCCAATTCTTGCATTCCCTTGGGAAAAGACACCAGAGATGTTGCATCTTTGCGTTGATTATGCAATTGCTTTAATGAAGGAAAATATTGCTCAGTCTAGAACTTTTCCTCTTCTTATTAAGGCCTTTGTTGATGTGATTTTTCAACCCGAGTTATTAAGTGTCCCTGAATTAAATCAAGATGACGGTCCAATGAAAAAGGTAATGATTTATACACACCTTTTATTTCTGTATATACATGTGCTAATTCGGTTATGTAGGCATTGCATATGGTTATTCAAACCGGCGAACTTAAACCATTCGTCGTTGCTCAAACATCCAAGCTTCTTCATAACTATTGGTCTACGTTTACTGAGGATGCCAACAAATCCATGATTCAATATGCTCCCGAGATTGCTAAATTACTCGTCTTTGGCCCACTTCGTGATCGTGAAGATCAAAAATTAGAAGCTGCTATTGCAGCTAAACTCGCTACACCTACCGAGATTTTAGAAGCAGAAGGGTAAAAAAAAAAAAATGTTAATAGATTATAGATATAATAGTTACTCATTTTATTTAATATTTAGAACTGCCGAAACAGTATTCAGTCAAAATGATTATCTTGTTCGCGTAGATATGAACGATATTTTATTAAGACTTGACGTTAATAACAAGGATCATACAACTTTAGCAAACATTTTGTTAGACAACTTTTTCCATATTATTAATGAAGATATCTTGTTTGAATTTATGTATACCTCTACTATGGAACATAGATTAAAGGTAAATATTTTTTTTTTTATTTTTTTTTAAAAAAAAGACACTATAACTAACGAATTTTTTTTTAAAAAAAAGTTGCGTATCTGTTGTTCAACTATTCTTATTATCGATCTTGCCGACGAGAATAAACTAGACGAATATATGGAAGTTATTTTCGAAGTCATGCGAAAGGAAACCGTTACATCCGTTCGTTGTTACTTGGAATGGGCCATGGTCCGAATCCTGGTTCGTTTCCCCGATCGTCTCCATTTATTCTACAAGAAAATTGAAGACCCTAACCATAAGCCCAACTTTGTTATCTCTTTACTTACCATTACATTTACACTCTGTGACAATTTACCAGGAGAAGCTATTCAAGGATATTTTGAAGAAATCTTTGTTCGTTTAATCGCTTGGTTAATTACGAACCATTTCACTATTAGATTGTTTTCTTATTGTGCATGGCAACGTAATTGGAAGAGTTGTATCTCTCGTGGTTATGGTAAAAAATTGGAAGAGAACAAGTATCTTCAGTCCATTGGTAGATTTATGGACACTTATGTTGATTGTATCAAGTTCTTTGATAAGATTCAATCTCAATTTTATATGTCAAAGTTTGATCCTATTCAAGACTTTAACATTGAGTTTATCTTCCGTCAAATGATGACCGAATTCCAAGTGATTGAAAACGAAAGAATTGGATCCGTAAGTACTCTGTAAATCTTTGTAAAGAAGAAAAAAAAAGCTAATAATTCATTATATGGTTGTAGAAAGCTTTTGTAAGAGTAAACCCTCAAGTAGTTGCAAGATGTCCTTTCGAGAACCCTGCCAGGAAAGAAATGTACACATCTGCTGACCCTTCCGAAATGATTGGTCTTGAGGAAGAAATTGAATTAGCAGAAGCTACTAGTACTTCTAATACAACTTTGGAAGAGGTTATTCAAAAGAAGATTATGCCTTGGGAAATGATGTTAGAGACAGACATGGATCTAACCAAGAACCTTGTGCAAAAGAACCGTCGCCGTAACGATCTTATTGTTGTTGCTAGTCTTATTGACAGAACACCTAATCTCGCTGGTTTATGTCGTACCTGTGAAATCTTTAACGCATCTACTCTGGTTGTTCCTACTTTAAAAATCAAAGAAGATATTGGATTTACCAGTATCAGTGTTGCCTCTGAAAAATGGATGCCAATGATTGAAGTCACTGAAAATGATGTTGCTGCTTACTTGCAACAAAAGAAAGAACAAGGTTATACTTTATGTGGTTTAGAGCAAACTACCACAAGTGCTACCTTGGGAGATTACGAATTTCCAGAGAAATGTGTTTTATTGTTGGGTAAAGAACGTCAAGGTGTTCCTGCAGATCTTTTACAAATGCTTGATGTTACTATTGAAATTCCTCAATATGGTATTACACGTTCTTTAAATGTCCATGTTAGTGGTGCTATTTGTATTTATGAATACACAAAGCAAATGCATTGGAGACAACAAGCTGCTATTACTCAATAATTTCCCCTTTTTCTTAATTTTTAAAAAATAAATTTATTTGCCATATAAATTAAACCATAATCCATCAAAGAGTTTACTATCAGTAAAAGTACCCTTTCTATCCAACATATAAGCCATCTTTTCTCCTTTAGCGCCTAAAAAGATATGCGACGAGCTTGCCTTTGTACCAATAACATCAGTTCCGTTCTTTCCAACACCGGTAAATACTTTTTGTTTACAGTATAATTGATCAATGGGATACTCTTTAAATTGATGAGACTTGATTAAACGAGCATGCGTAACAAGTCTAACATTTTGGGCTCCCTTTAACAAAATTAACTTGTCAACATATCTACACATAAAATCCATTTTAATACCCTCTCTCTTTTTTTTGTTTTTTAAAAATTCACAAAAATGTACCTCCAAGGATAAAGACACATCATTGTGGCTACAGCGATACCAACAGTAACAAGACCACCTGCAATTGTGATACGCTGTCCTTTAGGTGCAAGTTCTGTAACTGCATCATCTCCTTCCCTAATTATATCATCAGACATACAATACTTTAATAATTTTAAATATAATAATTACCCTTCAGTTGTAGTATATGCAACATAAGCTAAGCTTGCTAAATTTCCCCTATTTTTCAAATTATAAGTACACACACACATATATTTTTGACAGGCGTGTAGGGGGGTTTGCATTTTTTTTTTTTTTACCAAAACATAAGTTGAACACCAGCAGAAATATACAACCACATAAAAGTTTTACCAATACCAGCAGGAGCTTGATAAAACACAACGTCTTTTTGTTCCAAAGCTTGTTTTAATTGTTTACTTGTGAATTGAATTGATTTTTTATCAAGTGCTGATTTCAAAGAGTTTTGAGTGCCGTAACATGCTCTTTGTTGAAGTTTACTGAATCGAGACAAAACTAGCGAGAAAGAGGAGAGGAGAGGGGAATATTATAAGCAAATTTATTCTCTTTTTTTTTAAAAGCACAAAGAGGGAGAGAGCTTACTTTGAACAGGTTGACGATGAAACAATGAGGTTCTTAAAGTAGAAATGAAGGACATTTTTTTTAATAGAGTAGACACGTTAAGAAAATGACACGCGAAATTTAATTGCCAGACTGAGCAAAATCTTGTAATGTACACACAGTCCCAGCGGTTTTCAAAATACCTGTAGTAATAATTACCCCATTACGAAACATATTTCTACGTATCAAAGATGACCACTTATTATAAACCTTAAGTTACCCCGAACAAGTTCTAACAGACTGAATATATGCATATACATAATTGCGCGCGAGGGTAATATTTTATTGAAAAAAAAATCCAGGATAGAAAAATATTCTATATATCAGGGAGGGGTTACTGAGGAGAGTCAAAGGTCATCATTACAGGAGGAAAAGGGTAAATTACAGAGGATACGCAGAAAAAAAAATAACTAGGGAGATAACTTACAGTTAGAAATGATTGCAAGGTCAACCAAGAAGAAAAAGAAAAAAAAAAGGCGCGTACTTACTTATTTTAATGTGTCGATATTGACAGGTATCATGCTGAATATGACAACAATATCGATATTCCATATTATATATTTAGTTTAGCATTACCTCCTTCTTTAATACATTTTCTTAATGAACAGGAGTGGCGCTTAGTATAATATCCATTTTGAACTCTGTATCTTTTTCCTCCCTTCTCAGTTCTATTCAGGTTATTACAACGAAAAAGAGCAATCTTTTCATTCTTTATATTATTTAAAATTGCAGCATGTTATTCTAACGAATATAGAAAAACCCCCTTTTTTTTCATAAATTTACACTATTTACTATGACATGGTTTCTTTTTTGTTGTTGTTGTTGTTTATTTAAAAATATTGTGTGTACAAAATAAAAAAAAAAGATTACTTTCTGTAGAATTGTCTCTTGAAATGGAACCAAAGACTAAGAACACCTCTATCAAAACTACACTTGAAACCCTTTTTATGCGAGTATTCCCATTCGCGGTTAACAATACGGAACGCGATATCTTCGTAAGGAGGACCAGCATGAAAACGAATTAATACAGTGTCAGGAGAATCAGGGTCCTTGTCAATGTAGTAAGTAGGTGCAACTGATTTATCAATCAAATCAGGATAAAAGATATTAAACTTGTAGCCCTGAACAACCTTTGGTGGAGGATTATCAAGATCATAATGAGTTTGGTTATACTTGTTCCATTCATAGCCTGTATGAACACGATTAAAGTATCTAGGTTTACGTGGGCGATATTTATCTTGCCAATTATAAGTTTGTGTAGCCAATTCTGCTTCAATATTAAATAAATCTTCGTCTTCGTCAACTCCCTTGGCTGCTTCTTGTTCAAACAAGACTGAAGATGCAATAGATTCGTCTTTAACACGGACCTTTTCAACAACAACTTCGGCTTCTTGTCTAGGTTTTCTTGTAATAATTGTACTGTTCAATACAACACGACGCTTTTCCATCTATAATATATATATTTTTTTAAGTTATTGGATTCACTATAAATTATCAACTTTTTTTTTTGTTTGTTTGCGACTTACCAATTCCTTCAAATCCGCAGCAGGATCAACAATCTCAAGTTCACTATCATCTCTACTTAAACGAGTCATAGGTTCAGGACTCATAGCACGACTATACTCTTCCAATAATAAACTACCAGAGGGTTTATTTGCAGTGTTGTTTTCCTTTACAAATAATTGATCTTGAGCCTCTGTTAATTCCTCATCCACTGGCTCAGATTCAATACCTTCACCTGCGCCAACACCTTGACCATATACTTCAGTCTCTTGCATAGATAACACACGCTCTAATTCCTCTTGTACCTTCAAAGCTTCCTCACGTTGTTTATTTCTCAATTGTTGTAAACGAGTAGCTAAAATCTCTTGATGCATATCATTTAATTTAGCCTTTGCTTTGTACACAACCAATTCCTTTAAAAGGTTTTCCCAATATTCAACATCAACTGGTTCATTGGAACTTAACTTTTGCATAATTTGCTTTTGAAGTACGGATAATTGGGATACAGTCTTTCCAGATAAAATACGATGAATGTTTTCATTGACAGAGTGTGCAAAACCACCTGCTTGGACACGTTTATCGTTTTCTTTCATTTTAGAAAGTGCGTCCTCGGCAACAACAATCATTGCTCTCCAGAATTCTAATGTCTTTGGGTTCTTTTCTAGCGCAAGATGCATTTGAATATCTTTGTGTAATTCATCTGTATCAGCGAGTGATAAATTCTATAAATAAAAAAAAAGTGTTAAGTTATTTTTTTAGCTTCGTAACAGATTAAATATATATTTACATCAAATATGGTATAAGGCTCGTCTAGATCAATCTCCAAATCAACATCTTCTTCCAACTTTTCGGGTTCATTTGCCAACCTTAAATTCATGGCTAAAATATCGATAGGTTTAGCACGTCCATCACGAATACGAATGGCAGCTCTTGTCTTTGCTTGTTCCAAATGAAACTCTTCTTCTTTAGCCTCCCAATCACCCATTTGAGCCAACTCTGCATCTCTTTGAATTCTAGCTTGTTCTTCTTCACGTTCTTCAATTTCACGTTCACGTTCAGCTCTTCTTTTATTTAACTTTGCTAATTCTTCTTCAGCTTCCTTCTTTCTGTCACGTTCACGTCTCTCCAAATCTAATTCCGAGTAACCTAATTTCTTTTTATCGCTTTGCTTTTTTTTACCCCAAACAAATTTGGATTCCAAATTCACATCGTTAAAAGGATTATTGACATTGGAATAACCCAAGGCTTCAACTGCTGAGGCTGCACGTTTCTTTTCTGACTCGGCTTCATCTTCTCCTTCACTGTATCTGCCTTTATATTTTTTTTCCTTCTTTTCTTTTTTTCCCTTCTTGTGTTTATGGCGAGTTGATCTTTCTTCGGAAGCAGAGCGATCACGATGTCTATTATATATATATGTAGTGGTTAATATAACGAACTATTTATTGTCATGTCTCTTTTTTTTTAAAGAAGTTTATACCTTTTCTTTCTTTCACTTCTATCTTCGCTGCGGGAACGATGCCTATGTCTATGCGAAGACTTGTGTCTATCTGAAGAACGATGTCTATCAGGAGAGCGATTTCGACTACGAGTTTCTGGTGAGCGTGAACGAGCCATTATTAAAGCAAAGTAAAAAAGACAAATAAAAAATATTTTGTTTTTTAATTTTGACCGTAAAATATACCAAATAAACAATGGTCACGGTTACACGTTTTCTTCCTGGAGTATAAAAATCTCCAAAAAAAAAAGTTTAAATCATGCTGTTTTCTTTACTTTTTTTTTAAACTGTATAATGTCCATTGACGCTGGATTTATAAGTATATCTGCAGCAGTAGTAGTAAGCTTTTCTGCGTTTTTGTTTTACAAGTACCCGGATAGTGGTTTCCTTGATCCTCCTCGTAAATCAATTCCTTATAAAAAAGGGTTACCGATTTTAGGTAACTTGGTTGAAATTATCGCTAACGTTGACCGTTACTATGAATACGTGTGTGATTTATACGAGGAGCTTGACACGCTCACATTGTAAGTACTTTTTTTATATGTATATAATGTATTATGGCAACTAAACACTTGTAAAATAGTCGATTCACGCAACCCCTATTACCTAGTTTAACAAACACTGTTGATCCTAAAAATGTGGAACACATTTTAAAAAGTATAATGCATAAATATGCATAAAAAAGCCATCTTACTAACATGATAGTCATTAGTCAACTTTGAAAACTATGAAAAGGGACCTTACCTTAACAAAATAATGTATGATTTAGTTGGAGAAGGTATATTTGGTGCAGATGGAGAAGTTTGGCGCGTACAACGTAAAGTAGCCAGCCGAATTTTCCATGTGAAGAACTTTCGAGATAAATTCACGAGGTAAACGTAAAAAAAATAAGGTATAAATGATTCCTTTACTTAAACCTTATTACTATAGAGTCTTCTTGGATCAACTTAACATTGCCGCAGAACATGTATTTGATAAAGCGGCTGAAGAAAACCAAGTGATCGATTTCCATGATCTTATGCTTCGATTTACTATGGATTCATTTGCACAGTAAGTAAACCTAGATATTATAAAACCAGATTTAAAATTAATTGTTGTGTAACTGTCTTTTTACACATGATAGACTTGCTTTCAGTGTTCAATTAAATTCCTTAATTGAAAGAGCCGACTTTGCGGACTCATTTGATGCACTTCAAATGCACACATTTAAAAGGTTTATGATTCCGTTTATTGATACTATAGAAAGAATCAAACATTACACACATTACTGGACCGAAAGAAAATCGATTCAACATCATCTGGGTACAGTAAATTCATTTGCTTACGGTCTAATTCAAGAACGTAGAAAAAAGGACTCGTTACACCACGATGAGGATAGTGATGGTGACCTTTTACATCGATTTATGAATTGTAAGAACGTGGACGGTAATTTCTTTAGTGATACTGAATTAAGAGATATTATATTGAATTTCATAATTGCTGGAAGAGATACAACTGCTTTAGCGTTATCATGGACCTTTTACAATCTATTAATGTATCCTGAAATTGAAGAAAGAGTGTTGCAAGAAGTACAGCAGTATATTACTGATGATGTTGAATCTGACCCTGCTCGATTATACGAAGTTGTTCAAAAGATGACTTATACCCACGCAGTGTATAGATTTATATAAAAACTATTTATTTGTTGGCGATTATACTGATACTGCAATTTTTTTTTTTTAGGTTCTATGAAGTACTTCGCCTTTATCCTTCTGTACCTGGTGAACAAAAAGAAGCATTAAATGACGATGTCTGGCCTGACGGAACTCAAATAAGAAAAGGAGACCAAGTATCATGGCAGCCATTTGTTCAAGGCAGAATCACAAGTATTTGGGGTACAGATGCAAAAGAGTTTAAGCCTCAAAGATGGATATCAGATGAGGGATCTTTAATTCGAGTTTCACCTTACCAATGGACCGCATTTAATGCAGGACCTCGAGTTTGTTTAGGACAAAACTTGGCCATATTAGAAGCTATCATAGCTATTGCATTTATGATCAAACGATACAAATTTAAACGTGTTGAAGGTCATAAAGTTATTATGCTAAACTTGATTACTTTATCAATGAAAGACGGTATGAAAATCACTGTTGAAAAAAGACAATAAAAAAAGAGTTTTTTTTTTATGATTATTTTTTATTCTTCTATATTATCTTCTTCTCTTTTTCTTTTGATGGGAGGAGACGGCTGTAATACCGATAACAGTGATTGAGATGCAACAGGTATAGGAATGTTTTTAAAAGCACAACAAGTTCTACAAAACCACGGATCAATGTTCTTTTCAAAGGCTTGAACGGCTGGCTTTTCACATAACTGATGAACGCCTTTATTACAGTTTTCACAAAAAAAGATATCATTGATATCATTCACAATGTCTTTTATACCACAATGCATACAGCTTTCATCTTCTTCTATATTTGAGGGCTGTGTATCATCTAAATATTCGTCTTCCTCATCAAATGTATAATCATCTAGTGTAATATGTTCTTCAGCCGGAGAACTTAATAGTTTGTCTTGATTGATATAAAATAAATAAATTGGTCTATACTCTTTCGAAAATTCAGATGGCAGTATTGATTCATAGCATGTACCACGAATATCTGCTAGTGCCTGTTCTGATGGTACGGTATGTTCAGTATCATTTACAATAATTCTCCACAAGTTTCCATCACTTTCAACATAATCTCGCAGATAAAGACACCAACAGTTAGACAGACTACCATTACTAGCTGTACTATCATACCTTGCCATCAAAGCACCCATCAATTGATAAGTAGTATTATCCAGTGCGTTAGATTCTTGCTGAAACAAAAACTTGTCTCTTGCAAACTGCTCCAACCTCAACTCTATCAATTCCTCTACCAGTGAATCTACACCTGATTTTTCCTGCTTAAAATAATCCAATGTATCATAGAGTAATTGATCTACAGGTAAAATGCTATCCTGGTATATATGATAGCATTTTGGGTCAAGCACTTTATTTCTACCATATCTTATTAATTGTACATTTCGTCTAGCCTACAAAAATTTAAACTTTTTTTTAATTTTTATGCAAAAAAATAAAATAAAAAAATGGTTTTTTTTTTACTGTTTCTGAAGCGAGCAAAAATCGCATACCAACTATTTCTTGTGGTTTTTTATGGTTCGCTAAATTCCAGTCCATATCATTATTTATTTCATAGTAGCTCCAAACCCAAGGTAGGTCTTTTTGAGCTAAAGTACAACAATAGTCTAGAAACGCGTTAACGTCACTTGTTGTACCATACTGTCTTAATCCAGCTGTAAGAATATTAATAAGATCTGGATTGTCTCCTGGCGGTATAGAATGTAATTGCATCAAGATGCGTGCTAACAAAAAGCTCGGTATTGCATCGATTTGTAATCCTTCCATTTAAACTAAAATAAGAAAAAAAAATAAAGACAACAATGGATTTTCCCACTCTATTTTTTCTGCAGAGAGTTTTTTTTTCTTTCTAGTACAGTCACAGGATAATTGAAATTTGTAAAAAAAAGAATTGCATTACAAACGGCTTAATGTACCTTATTTTAACCTTAAAAAAGCAAATACTTAGTGGTCATAGGTTTATCTGATTCAAAAAAGCATTACATTGGCAAGATGCTTATATTCGCAATAATTTATTAAGAGAAACATTTTTTTTTATGTGTGTATTAAAGGATAAAAAGGGCGGTTTATATTTCTTTACTTGCGAAAGAAAAAAAAAAAGAAAAAAAAAAGAGAGAAAAAAAAAAAGAAAACTTAGGCAGCAGTAATTAGCGAACCAGCTTTACGAGAGTAATTACGTACAATAAACGAATCAGATAATATAACATAACTCCATCCAGACGATTGTGCTCTATTTAATAAGAAAAAAAAAAGTTAGTTAAAAAAGAAATATTACGTACAAAAAAAACTCTCTCTCTTACCTAGAACCTGGTGCAGAAGGAGCAACTAAAAAGGTACGGTCGAATGATAAAGGAGTACCAACCAGAGTTTCTACAAATTCACCATGTACAGTAAGGAATAATACGACGGGATAAGCTTGAGATCCAGTAGTTTGCCATGCGTCTGTAACAAAGTTATCAGCTCTTGATAAGTCGTGAACAGTAGCAGGTAATGATAAAAGACGTTTTACAATATTTTCATTGCCAAACACCATTCTTTGAGCTGGAGAGACTAAATACATAATTTATCAATTTTTTTACACGGTTTTTTTTTTTTTTTTTTTTTTTTTTTGAGCGTGTGTATATATATATATATATTACCTTGACTGCTGCCCCATACATTTTGTTGTTGATATGTTCCATTATTATATACGACAGAGAAAATAGCTTGTGCATCATACAAATCCACTAACCCGGCCCGATTAGTATCAAATAACGGAAAGAATTTCGACAGTAGGTCCATCACAGCCATACTTGAACTATCTTGGTCAAAAAAGTTTGGTCTAATTGGCACTGGAAACTCATTGACTACTGTACGGACTGCTACACCACCAGTTCCGTTAACAGGCTGTCCATCCAAGTATTTGATCGTAGGAAATCGTTTTAAAACTTCTCTTTGATACGTTTCCACATTATTGTTGATCTGAATGGCGTTTCCGGTCAATAACAGTTCTTGCAAATTGTTGAGTTTCTGGGCAAGTTTATCTAAACTACGGAATTCGGCAATATCGTTATCTGCAATGGAAAGGTTTAAAAGGTTGGGAAATAATTCGGGTACTTTGGATAATGGTGCGACCGACCACAATTTAAGTCTAGCAAACGAAATAGTTTTTATCTATTTTTCAAAAAAAAAATCCCCCTTATTAGATAAAACCCAAAGGCTTCTTTTTTTTGCATGCGTAAAACTTACGGAATCGCCAAATAGGTTTTTTGCTTCAGTTAATAAACGTGATATAACAAGCCCAATGTTATGCGAACTAGGTGGTAAATCGTCCATGTCTAAAAATCCAGCTTCCGCATTAAAACGCTCAGTTAACAGTTCGGCCAGATAAGTTGATCCACCTCCTCTACTGCTGCTATTACTATTTCTGGTGTTATTATTGCTGCTGCCGCTGTTAACATTGCTGCTACTATGTTCTCTACGATTGGTATTGTTTCCACTATTTCCTCCCTTTTTTATAGAAAGCTAAATTGGGGGGAAAAAAAAACTTAGCATATTCTGTGATAAAGAAAAAAAAAACTCCCCCATACACTTTAAATATCACTTTACCACGGCATTTCCAAAACTATAGTTATTCATTCTACAAAGCCCGTCTGCTGTTTGTTCATCAATCACAGTAATATGCATTGCCTTTGTCTCGTAATTAACCTACAATAAACCCAACATTAGAAAAAACAATAACAATAACAAAAAAAAACCTTAATACTTTACATGAAGTGGTTCCCATGCTGATTTCGACTTTCGTGCAAGAAAACTAAGCACCTTTTCTTCTGATCCAGGAGGATACCCTGTAATCTATAACGAACTTAGTAATTGTTGTTAAAAAAAAAAAGAAAAGACAATAAAAACTTACGGTGACTATATTACTTGCAGTTTCACTAAAAGGAAACGAAAAAAAAAAACATTAGCTTTCTTTTATTCTTCCTTTTCTCTAGATTGAAAAAAAAAGTTTATATTTACGGCTTCATGTCTATATCTTCTTCGACAAACTCACGAGCGAAGCGTGCATTAGCGCCTCCTCGTCCTCTTCCTCTACCACCTCTACCGCGATAATTATTAGAAGAAAAGGCTCTGCCACCTCTCTCTTGGTCATCATTACTGCGGTTGGGTCTATTGTCATTGTAATTGCTGCCTTGTACAGTACGTTCGTTATGTGTAGGACCAAGTCGAGACGTAATTGAAATATTACTACCGGCGTCACTGTAGCTGCTGGTGCGGTCATGACTACTATTATCATAGTCATTATCGTAGTTACGATGTCCACCTCCACCGCCTCCACCACCACGGTTTCCTCCACGTCCACGTCCTCTACCACCTCGCCAATTATTGTTATTATTGTCCATTTGTTACTTTTTGTAAAAGGGAAAAAGGAATATTTTATTTTTTTGTTACTTCTGGGCGAGTATAAAAAGAGAGCGGAGACGTGACTGGAGTTTTTTTTTTTTTTTTTTTTTTTTTTTTTTTTTTTTTTTTTTCGAACAAAGAAGCCTGTAAAGCAGAAAGAAACATATATCAATGAACGTGCTAAACTCTTTGAAACAAATAAAATAACGTGGCAATTAATCGTAGTACACGAATATATATAATTTAATTTTTATTGTTTTTACAATGATATGTGCGTGCGTGTGTTTTTTTTGATAATAATATGAGACTTTTATGCTTTCTCTTCCTCCTTCTTTACTTCTGCATCTTCCTCCTTCTTCACTTCTTCCTCTTCTTCTTCTTGTTCTTCTACACGAACAAATTCTACCATAAGTTCACAATGTTCAGTATGAGGGAACAAATCGACAGTGACAGCACGAACAGGCTTAAAAGGCATACCCCTAAATCTGTTGGAGGTAGGTCTGCATAACGCGATAAAGTTATCAATAGCTTGCTTACTATCACAAGAGATATAAATCACACGAGAAATATGCTTTGCGTCTCTGATAGCTCTAATAACAGAAGCATGAACACCATTTCTAGGAGGATCTAAAACTGCGATAACTTCTTCATTCACTGCGTCCGTCACAACATTAATCTTATCCTCAACTTTACTAGCGTAATATGTAACATTTTTAATATCTGCAAAATAAAAAAAAAGTTTAGTACAAACACGCATAAGGATATATATATATATATGTATACACACGTACCATTTAATTCAGCATTGACCTTGGCATCAACAATAGCTTCAGGCACCATTTCAATACCAATAACATGTTCAACAGACTTGGCCATGGTGATACCAATGGTACCAGTACCACAACAGAGATCCAATAAGGTAGTCTTTTTGGTAGGATCAATAGCACACCATTCAGCACACTTTGCATATAAGATTTCAGTAGCAGGAGTATTGACTTGGAAAAAGGCACTAGCCGAGAGACGGAAACGGTTACCGAGCAAGTTTTCATGAATATAACCATTACCAGACAAAACTTCAATAGGAGCCTTATCGGTCATACCGTTAGAAGAACCATCCCAAACTTGGAAAACCAGAGTGGTAACATTAACACCACTATCCTCATTCCAGAACTTGACTAAACTATCCTTTTCTTGCTGCAAACGTTCAGCAGTTAAATCAGCAGCACGAATTTGAACAAGGATCAAGACATCACCAGTACTTTGAGTCTTTGTCATAAGTGTACGCCAAACACCGGTCTTTTCAACACGATCATAAGCGGGGAGATCCGATTTCTTGATATATTCGTTCATAACAGCAGCAATCTTTTTGGCAACGTCCGGTACGTTCAAACAAGCACTAGGCTCTAAAACCGATGTAACACCGTCACGATAGAGACCCAACAAGAAACCAACGGTAGGTTCACGATTAAGGTTATAACCAATGGTGAATTCACACTTTGTACGGTATCCTTCCGTGACAGGGGAACCAATAGGGTCTAAAACCTCACAAGGTAAAGCACCCTTTTCATAAGCCCAGTCAATTTGACTTTCATCGCGTACGTTTTTTAATTCAGCAATTTTACGTTTAAGACTGATCAATTGCTTAATGCTGTTACGGTTCTTTTTAACCAATTGTGTTTCATAGTCCACCTTCCATAAAGGAGTGACTTGATCAGCCAACTTTTCATCGGGTGTACGATGATCGTCTTCTTCAGCAATCATGATCTTTCCCTTCTTCTTTCCTTTACGAGCAGAGTTTTCACGTACGTCAGTTTCAGTTTGAGGAGTATATTCTGCTGATAACTTTTGACCCTTATATGTTAATTGGCTGATTGTTCTGACTGCATCTGCTGCTTGAGCTTCACTCTACAAGTATAAAAGTATAAGTAAAATAGGGTAAATCAAATAGTAAGTTTGAATAATACTTTACATCGAGAGTGATTAAAGCATATGACCAAGTAGGACCCTTGTTAAAACGGTTATAACCAAGACTTTTAAAGTATTTCTTGACTAAGGAAATATCTCGTTCAGGTAAATGTGACACTCTGATACGATGAACAATGTTTTCATTCAACTTTTGTTTCTTTGAAACCGCATCTTGTTCTTCATCACTGTCTAAAGAACGTTTCTTTCCCAATACACTTCCAAGGAAGGAACTTACAAATTTGAACATTTTTGAGTGAAAAAAAAAAACCAGATAAAAAGCCAACGAAAAAAATAAAATAAAAAATATTATCATAGCTTTGGATACAAATGATTGGTTGAAAGAATGACAGTGATTATTTTTTTTTAATTGTAAAAAAGCCCGCCAAATTTGACATAAAAAAAAAGAGGTGTGTGTGAAGGGGGTTTGGGGTTGGGGAATATTACATGAAAAAGTGAGTGTTTTGTCTACTATCAAGATGAACGAACATTTCGTTCAATTTATAGTTATTTAATTCTTCTTTGATCTTTAGAGCGAGAACCGGTGTTAATTTCTGACAGGTAGCGCTTGTATCACATTTTCTATCATAGTCCGAAGCAGAAAATGTTTCGTGTAATTTTATGACAGAATTAAAAGAGACGGACTTTTTCTTCTTGTTATTTGATGATGATGATGATGAATTGTTGGTATTATTAGTATTATTGGTATTAAATGAAGTTGTTGATACAGTAGAGGAAGCAGGTGAAGGTAACTGGTTTATATCATTGTAACGACGACGGTGACGAGGTTTAATAGAAGATATACTTGAATTTGGTGAATTAGGCATTGATAAAATAACCGGACTCTTTGCACCAGCGCTGGTTATGGCGTTGGTGTTGGTGAACATTTTAGTTGAAGCTGTGTCAATCGGTAACTCAACGGTCATACCAAACACTTTCTTAATCCTTTTACCTAATGATTGTCTTCTTTTTGGCGTTTCGACCATAGATGTTCGATTACTACTACTACTATTTGAACTCGAAGGTGATAATGGATAATGTTGTTGTTGTTGCTTTGACGATGGTGATGATGGTGATAGTGGTGGTGGCTGTCTTGATTTTTTATATCGGTAATGACTCGTATTAGTAGTAGTAGTAGTAGTAGTACTACTACTAGAAGATGATACAGTAGATGATCTTCTACTTTGACTACTATTCATCATCATTAACATTTGCTGCTGCTGCAAGTATTGTAACTGGTAATAACTAGATTGAATTTGCTTATAATATAACTCATTCTGTACAGCCCAATCATTCTATTATTAAATCAAGGAGTAAATACATGTACACACAAACAAAAAAAGCCCAACAATTTTTTTTTTTTTTTTTTTTTTTTTTTTTTTTACCTTTTCTTCCATTGGTGTTGGTGACGATATCCTTAAAGACATGATATCAGCTAAAGACATGTCATCATCTTCGTCCCTTTTTTGTTGCGTGTAATTCACAATCGTTGTCATTTTTTTTATATAAACTGTAAAGAAAAAAGGAAAGAAGAAAGTATATGTATAAAGGATAGTTTATATAGGAAAAAAGAAGTACACAAGAGAAAGAAGAAGAAAAAAGAAAAGAAAAAACAAATAGTCAAATTTAAAGGGAATATCTGATATTTTCCCTCCTCTTTATTTTTTTCTCCTCTTTTTTTTTTTTTTTTTTTTTTTTTTTTTTTTTTCCTCCCTCCCTCTTCTTACAAAGAAAAAAGGAGCTTTTTTTTTTATTTTATTCATCGTATTCCTTTACATCTTCAGGTTCCTAAATTAACAACATTTTAGTAAATTATGCATGTATATTAAAAGAATATTATTATTATTACTTTGGGTTCCAAGTCTTCACCATATTGCATAGAGTTATCTACATGAGACAAGACATACTCTACAGAATCTTCATCCGTAATATTAAGTGGTATAAATCGTACCATACTGTAGTCATCAATCTATTTATATATAATGTCAACTCTCACGTTTTAAGTTAAACATGCTTGGTTTAAAACTTTACCAATTGTACAATGGCTTGATTTAAAGCTTGAAACTTTAAGCTCCTTGAACTTGGTTGTTCTCCATCGAGTACATTTCCAGCTTCTTCTGTCATTAACAATGGGTCAGGTTCTAAATATCTATCCATTTCACGATCTGTCATTGCCTTTTCCATCAATCTTCTTCTTCTCTTTTGTTTACGTCTCTTCTTTTCTACTGACGACTCCGTACCATCATCAAATCCGTCTTCTTCGTCTTCTTCCATAGCTTTATTTCCATAATCCCCTTCAATCAAATCCATCTTGGTCATGACATTAACGTGAGGAATTTCTAAATTAACCATGGCACTCATAGCGCTCAACACACCTGAAAAGTATTTGCTCTTATCTTCAATAAATTGTGATTCAAGACAGTACACACCACACACTGTCATGTTTAATCTACCAAGTGTTTCACAAAGACGTCTCATAATAGGGAAATGAGTATATAATTCAATTTGACCAGGACAATCGATAATCAAGTAGTCATCGTCATACGTGCCAATTTCTTCCTCAAGCCAATCGACATTATTCATCAAAAACCTATCCTCGTTACATGTTAACTTTGCCAAATTGTATACACGTATTAAACCCCAATGCTTACTCTAAACAATAGATCAAACCACCGTTGGGCCCATAGTCCAATTCTTCCATAACGTCTTCCAAAGTAATTAACTCTCTAATATCTACTCTCGCGCGTCACATTATAAATATTAAAAAAGAAAAAAAGAGAGATCTCAGTATACTTTACCAATAGAAGGATCATATTCGAAATGTTCAGCAGCAGGATCCAAGTTGACCAAATGAACTTTACGTCCGGCTGTTTGACAATGTGTCATCATTGTTGCACAATAAGTGGACTTTATGACGAAGAATATTAGTTGAAACTGTCAAAGAATCTGAAATTACTCGAGTTTTTTTTCTTTTTAATTACCTTGCCACTTCCAGCTGGTCCCATGACTAATTGACAATGTCGTCCCCTAATAAAGGATGAGAAACTTGTTGGTTTTGCTCTGTATATGTCTGTCTGTCTCTCTCCTAACTTACATTATAAAAAAAGTATATGTATAAAGAAAAAAAAAGTAATAAACTTATAACGCGCGCTTAGTTCAAGAAGGCAAAAAAAAAAAAAAAACCTTTTTTTTTTTGATAGTCACCCGCTGACAAATTAAAATAGCCAATCAAAAAAAAATCAAAAAACAAAATTAAATGCATTTAAACATTCATAATGATATAGATTTGCATAAAATACATGTACTTGATATAAAAAAACGGTATACATCATATCTTATAAGCAAAGAGAACAAACAAAGAAAGAGAGAGTGAGGCAAGTTGTGGGGTGTGTCCTTTTACCGGTTGTTTTTTAATACTAAACCAAACTGATAATGATCCTTTAAAGCATATATAATAAACAGAACCATAGAATAAACTAATGACAATAAAAGATGTGTGTACTTTTTTTGTGTGATTTAATGTACATACATAATAAAAGGGGAGGGGGAGGGGAGAACTAATAAGAAAGAAAGAAAAAAATTACATGTCTTTATAGTCCACATGTCAACTAAACGGTTTATTGTATCGGCAAATAATAATTTTAGTTACTTTTCTAAGCTCCCTTTTTATTTGACGTGTAACTCCTATAGAGAGGGTTTTAATCAGAATGTACTTTATTACGTATATATCTATCTAACGCGTGTAACACCATCAGAATAATATGTCGTGTCTTGTCTCCTATCATATCTCATTTAAAATCTATACTGAGTGCTGCACTCTCAAAAATACCCTCTTCTAATCGCGTGATTCTCTATTGGAGATCTAACGCTATCGCTCCTCCCCTTTTTTAGACCATATAGATAACACGAGAATTTACTGTATAATGACCCTTTCTTCTTTTTACATGTACTTTTTATATATATATTACTTGGCTACCACTAAATTACTACCTTTTTTTTTTAATATTTGCAGCTATTTTTGGCATTTTATCTATTAAAAAAAAAAAGCCATTTACTTGTATCAAAATTATACCTGAAACTTTTTTTTGGAGTCTAGTTGTATTAATAGCATATTTATCTATTTTACATACTATTTATATATAGTTTCAATTTACAACTTTAATAATTATCCCCAAAAAATCTTGACTAAAGAAAAAAAAAAAAAAAAAAACTAATTTTCAGGGCTAGTATACGAGCTGCAGATCACCTTGTCTAATTTAGTAATGATCCACGATATTTGTTTATTACCATGGCCGTATTTTCTTCTTTATTGGCGGGCATCTCTCTCTTCAGAAAGCATTTATTAAAAACCTACTTTGAGGGCTTTTTTTTACAAGAAGAATAGAAAATTCTTTTTATTTTGTTGCGCCTTTTAATAAACGAAATGATTCTTATATTGAGAAGATTTACCCTTTTTTTTGTGCAGATACAAAAAGAAAAGAAAACTAAAATACTGTTACAAAGTATATAAAAGATCGTTATTACATATTCAGTTAAAGTGTGTGTTTAAAATAAACATCCGCAGCCAATTGGCCGATTAGCGATCTGCGTTACATAAACATCAAACTATAAAATAAGTACTTTTTTTTTTTTTTTTTTTTTACAACATGCATGTGTTGAAATAAAGTAAAATTTTTTAATTATTTAGTTTTAATAAAGTAGGGCATTTTCTTTTTTCTTAAGTAGTTTTTTTTTTTTTTGTAATTTTTTTTTCTTATTGTAAGCGTCTTTGTAAACCTGTTTTAATTATAAAGTGATAGTATGAACTCCATACAAGAAAAAAGAAAATCTATGCAGACTAATGATAAAGAAAAAGAAAAGGTACCTTTATTCCATCAAACGGAGTATTACTGATAGACATGTAAAAAAGGTCTCAGGGAATACCTGTACTGAGTTAAAAAAAAAAGCAAGAAGGGGGGGGGGTTACTGAAAAGCTTATTTTATATATAAACCCAATAATTTTATTACTTGTTAAAAGTTTCTCTCTCAATGTTAAAGTATCCTAGTTTTATATTTTAATCTATTTAAAGGGCTCTTATACATAGATTCTTTCGCCGTATCCCTGGGAAGCGCATTATGCATATCGAATCTAAAAGGACAATTACTTTTTTTTTCTTTTTAGAGAAAAAAACCACTTGGGCGATTCAAAGTTTTTTTTTTTTGGGTCAGTGATAATATATACGTATGTAAATACATCTCTTATATATTCGTATACTGCTAAATAGTAGATAATGACCATAATACTGTCTTGCGTTTTCCCTTCTGTGCTTAGTCAAAAAATACTTTTTTTTACATTTTCTAGAAGCAGGCGTACATATATATTATTATTCTAAACTCATTCTTACCCTATTCCATACTCGTGTCAACAACCGCCCGAATTAAGAACTTTATTTGCGAAAAAAAGAAATGGGGTAAAAGAAGCGGACATTTAACAACTTTCCTGCAAAATTACACAAAAAAAACTGCACCCAACTGTACCATTGGTAACACTAAAGCCAGACCTAATACATTAGATTGAATGATAACAGTATACAATACCTTCTCAGTTCTTTGTAAATACACTGTAACAAAAAAAAAAAAAAAAAAAAAAAACGATATCTTGGTCGTGCACATATCTTTTTTTTTTAAAAAAAAATCCTCCCTGTAATATCCGCCCTAACACTTGTAACCCCCTTTTTTTTTTTACTGTTTGACATACTCAAGGATTTTAGATAAGGTTAGGAAAAAAAAATTAACGCTGCGATTATATCTTTTAGCTGAATAAAATACATCTATCTAATACGAGATACTAACTCAACGATGAGTTACCGCTTCCGCTTTAAAAAGCAATCTATCCTTTAGTTAAATGATAAAACTGCAATTCTATTTTATTTGTATCTGCTTGCATTATTTATACACTCTTTTTTTAAAAAAGGGTCTTTTATGGCTGCACGTTACAGATATGGAACTAGCGGTCATTTTTTTTACTGATGGTACTAAGGGCGTATATTTGTGTTTTTTAGAGTGACCCAACAAACAATGAAATATAAATACTTACTATACGAAACCATTAAAATTTATCTCACGACATGTTAGTCTAAATATGCTTAAAGAGAAGGGGGAGGGTAAACTCGGTAGTAGCGGGTATTTCTCAGCAGAAGGGAAAACCTATACTACATGTAACAGAAAAACCTTTAAATCCCTCACTCATGATCGGAACACAATCAATGCATACACACACACACACACACACAAAGTAATGAGGTAAAGTTACATTTTGAATTACATGTAAAAAAAAAAACTTGATAAATGTTTTTTGTTTATATATACATTTGTATATGTATATAAAGTGCTTAGCTCTTTTTTTTTCAGGGCAGATGTATATTCTTATTTCCAAATTCTTCCGGAGCTGTAACACAACGGTTCGTGATACAAATCATAATCTGCTTTAAACTATCAAATGTGCTACATAAATACAAAAGAGATATAAATGACCAGTTGTTTTCAGACAAAATTTTCCTGAACTTATCTGCTTCTATGTACATCTAAATTTGTGCATCCCTAAAAATTATTCCCTAATTACTGCCAAGACAAGTTACTCTTTTGTTGTTATATCAAACTGGCGTATAAAAAAATAAATAAAATGGGAGTATGAAATTCGGAGAGAGAAGAAGAAAATTCTAAAGCAAACACAATTGGTGTGTGTGACAGATGAGAGAGCATATATATGCTGAGAATATTTATTTGCTCAAGTAGCGACCAAATTAAAAAATATATATCTTTAAAATAGATATATCTAATGTATTTGTCATTAACAATTTTTTTTTGAATGGTTCAACCCAGAATAAGCATTGCTGAGTAACAACGTATTTAAACTGGGCTTAGCCATACAAGAGTTGTCTAAATTAAATTCCACATAAAAAAAAAGGTGCTAATGCAAATGGTCCGGTAATCTTTAAAGTAGATTGCTTTGTGTAATGTTTGCACTAAATAACTAAGAGGAGAGAGAAATTCGATCAACTATAAATGTTTGAAAAAATGAGGGTTCTAGCTCTTGAGGGTTCGGTTACTCGGCCAATTTACCGTACTGTGTGCATCATGTACGGCTGAAACATCGTCTCTTTTGTATGTGTATAATACATCATAAACAAGAACAACAGTTTCGTTTACAAATGCGTCGGTCAAATCGATATTTTTATTGCATTATCATTTTTTATTATTTCGTATACAGGCTAATGGGTTCGGTCCCCCCCCCCCCTTTTTTTTGTACGTGGTGTGATATAATATTCGTCTCGGTAAATAGATTGTTCTTTATTTTTAGTGCAGCGATGAGTCCTACTATATTACCCTTTTATTCGGATCGCGGCACACACAAGTTGCTGTAGCCGCTTCTGACATTTTGCAGCAGAAATTGAAAATCTCACCACTTGGGTTTTCCGGGAAGTTATTTGCATCTGCAGTTAGTTTTCTAATGACAATATAAATTGTGCGCGCGCAATCATGTTTTGGTGTGAGATTAAAAAAAAAAAAAAAAAAAAAGTCGTTACAGCGAAATCGGTTTATGTATGACTGAGGTATGCAGATCATATATAGGCCCATCGCATAAAGTGGTTTCAGAGATCCTAAAAATAAGATTACGGTACAAAAAGAAAATGTTTATATCTAAGGAGTGTTTAAACAGTGGCAGGATTATTACACACATGTATAAAGGAGATCGTTTTATAAAGAAGAAAACTCTTAAGGTTAAAGTAGTACTAATAAAATAGCTTCAAGAATTTTATTATTTATGATGATAATTTGACGTTCATAATAAATTCTAAATTGTTCTCATCATGGTTACCTAAAAAAAGAAAAGATTTTGTGTACGCTCCGCTTTTTTTTTTTGTGTGTTTGTGCACAGGAGGACGGACGTCAAGTGTTTGTAACGGACTTCAGTTCTAGATATAGTGATTTATAGGTCATCTGGCCTACGATATAAAACGTGGTCAGATTATGAATATCATGCTTGCAAAGTTACCATATTTTTGTAATATATTATATTTTTTTCTTTTAGAATATATTTATTTTTCTAGTGTCACCCTCTTTTTTTTTCTTTTTTTTTTAATATAGCATCCCAAAAATGACAGCATAAGGGGATGCACATATATGTTATGTGTGATAAACTCTTTTTTAAGTATATCTTTTACGAAACGAGTTTATTTTGGACTAATTTTAGGAGTTATGTTTATATTGGTGGCTATAATGAATATTAATGTATCGACACGAGTCCTAGGTCCATCTATCACAGTCAATTGCATGTCCTACATATTTTTTCCGCGTCAAATTCGTTTTTGAATTTGGCAAAAAAAAAAGAAGCCTTTTTTATGATCCAGGAGATTGATCATAAAGTATATAGAATGTTTCGTAATTTGCGTTTGGGAATGAGATTCATTTATGCATTCTGTTTTGACGCACTGATTATTGTGTATCAGTCCCCTAATGACCTACACGAAGCATTGCTTTTTGGTTTATTTGAGGGGTGTAAATAGAAAGATAGATGAATCAATACGGAGAAGAAGAAGGCATACTGTATAAAAGACGGAGCCAAGATTAATAAAAAAAAAGGTGATCTTATGAAAATAGATTCTAGAATGACGATAGAGAGAGAAATTATGTTATTATTTTTTTTGCCGTTTTGGCTAAAATGTAATGTACAACAACAAAAACCACATGCATATGTATATATATATATTAAGGTTCTTGTTGCATACGTTGTACTTATGATGTGAACTTTCATTGTTGTATTTGTATTTGTATTTGTGTGTGTGTTATTTGTAGTAAACATGACTATGGTGCATCACCAGCCACATCGAGGTAAATATAATTAGACTACAAATATAAATGAAGAGGAGGGACGACAACAAAAAGAGAGGAGAATGAGTGTTTACAAGGAAACAGTTACTGAAAAAAAGGGGAAGGGTGAAATATATATATATATAAAATAGACATGATTTAATCCGGTTTTTTATTACTTTCGGTATAGCTGTAATCTCCTTAATATGAATCCAAGGTCGCGTGTTGTGTAACTTTTTCAGACGGACAAATCGAAAAAGAAACCATGCGGAGTTACGACTGTATACTACATACAGGATTTTAGTCTTAATTGGTACGGCTGATTTTTTTTTTGGTCTTTATTTCGTGCAAAAGTTGGAGCAACAAGTACCTACTACGTATATAAAAATTATTAAACGATAAGTACGATTATATGAAACAAATAGTGATGTAATATGACATAATAATGAGTAAATATATCACATGAGTAAAAAGCTGGCTTTATTTTATCAGTTATTTATTTTCTTCTTCACTTATTATTTTCTCGCCCTTCTTAGATAAACTGATATTCTTAAAGGTACGTGCGTGTACCAAGATCTTTCTCCGATTTTGATCGAAGCGCAATACACTGCAAATATGAGTCTTCTATAGAAGACTCATATAGTATTTTTTTATCAATTCGGGAGCAGTACCTCGTATCACCGGCTGTGTTCGCTGTATGCATCCACAACACCTCTAACGAACTTCTTGAAGGAATGGCCTTCACGCGGCTGGGTCAAGTCTTGCTTTTTTATTAGCAAAAACCAAGACTGAACTTCGTAAATGAAACGCCTTTGGAAACACTTGTTGCGCTTGCACATTTCTTTGTTGAACAGCAACCTTCAATACTTCATATCAAAGGACATGATGATGCTACAGTTCAACTTCTTTACGGTATTGCTAAACGTATATTTGAAGGTGAAATCGCTGCCGATAAAGACAAAGATGATGCTTTGGAAGAAGGCTGTACTTAATTGTACAACCAATTAACTATGGCTAAGAATTTATTAGCTGAAGATGTTTATAAATGATTTCAAAAGAAACACAAGATCAGCCCGTATTCTTCTGATGCAATCCAACCTTCTACTACCTCAGTTTCTCGTGTTCAACGAATAAATTGTGATTGGCAATTTGTTGATTCTTACCGCGAAGAAAAAGGTAAAGATACCTATGGATTGGAACAAATGCTTTGAACTTACAAAAGAAAAAGGACTACTACTTAAAAAAGTACACCAAGATAGATAGCGCAAAAGCAGCCTACTTTCGTTCCAAAAAATGAATAAAAAATATTCTTTACCTCTTTTTTTTTTTATTGTTGTTATTTTTGTCGTCCCTCATAACCTCTCATTAATTACAAACTTTGGTAAAGTGCGTTAGATCTTAAATAGACAAAAATTAATTTTGGTTGATGCTATCAATAAAAGAGGTTACGAACCTTTTTGTCCGTGCCCCCCGTACTCTCCTTTTTTGAACCCTATTGAAGAATGCTGATCAAAAATAAAGAGCAGTAAGTATTAAGAGGAACACACTTGAGAAAGCAGATACATTGACATCTCGCCTTCCTGCAGCTTGTGTCCCAAAAAGATAAAATAAAATGTCGTACCGTACCAATTAAGACTAGAATCCTGTGCTACATCTTTTTTTTTTTTTTTTTTTTTTTTTTTTTTTTTTTTTTTTTTGCTTCTCCTGCTGGGCGGGGCTTATTAGGAGATTAATATATATATTATTACACCAAGATGCCGGTCTGTTCCTTTTTAGATTCTCCTTATGCACACAACTAATAAAAATAAAAAAGAACGTCAAAACAAGACTTTCTTCTTCTTTCTTCTTTCTTTTTGTTTTAGTTTTTCTCTCTCTTTCATTCTTCACACTTATATACATACATACACACACACAAAACGAAAAAATGATTGCCACTACATATAAACCATTAATGAAATCAGGAATAGAATTATCAGAGTTATGTTCATCTATTGTACAAACACTATGCGGAGGAAATATTACGTGGGATATGGACAGACAAATGAATTTCTCGATATTCTGTAACCGCATGCTGATGCAAATAGATGTACCAGGACCTGTAGTATATACAAGGTAATAATAATAATAAATATAAATATATGTAATTTATTCTATAAGTATATATGTGTATATTAACTGGAATTCTTCTAGTTTAAAATATTTTCAATATATCTTGGTAAACAGTGTGAACGAGTACAACATTATAGATTTATCAGACATCGCACATGAATATTCTCTCTTTACTGTATCACTATTACTGGCGTACAAATTTCTTGAAGACAACCCACCATATATGGTAATAATAATAATAATACTAAAAAAAAAAGTTGTCAATAAATACTGACCACGTTAACTATAATAGAATCAATGGTCATTTGTTTCCATGATACCAATTAAAGAATTAATTTCGTTAGAATCCAAAGTATTGAACATATTGGGATTCTCACTAAATATTTCTACTGATCAGTTTTATCAATGGACCGATCAATGCAATACATTATACGATATGCCTTATATATCACTAGATCAATTGAATATGTTTGATTTACATATGACACGCACAACACTTGGTTACTCCACATTATTACCCGTATTATTAGATGATATTTATGTCGTCGGTCCTTCTATATCTTCTACCCCAACCACCACAACCACCGCAACCACACAACAAACATCTCCCATTTTAACATCTGACTATTATTGGATGGAACCCACTGGTTATTATCCCCCATTAGACCAAATATGTTGTAATTCAGTTGACGACTTCTTACTTTTAAATAACAACAACAATTACTTGGCAACCGATGATTACTATAATATACCGTCATGGCAACAAACTCAATTCGATACTTCGTGGTACTTGCCGCAAACAATATTTTCTTAAAAAAAAAAGTCATTCCACCCCCCCCCCCCTTTTTTTTGTCTTTTTTGTATATCATTTCATAATCATCATGCATATATTCCCCCAGTTTGTAGTACAAACAAATAATAATAAAAAAGTAAAATTGAATAAAATGTTAGCTTTTATTTACACAACAACACACAACTACTTTGAAAAAAAAGAAAAAAAAATTCTAATATTTTAAAACAAGAGAAAAGATTTTTTTTATCTTTTACCACCCTTCTTCTTGTCATCTCTATCTCTCTTTTTATCACCGCCCTTCTTGTTTTCAAACTTCTTCTTATCAGCCCACTTCTTCTTGTTATCAAAATTAGCAGCATATTCACGCTTAGATTGCATACGAACAGCCTTTTCAGTATTTACAATATCATTTTTACCAACAATCTTCTTGAGAATATCCATTGAAGTGTTCTTTTCTGCTTTAACGTCACCAATTGTCTCAGAGTATTGATGAGTAATACCCTTCATCTTTGTCTCGTGCTTCAATTTAGCATCAAATTTACCAAGACTGGCTGTAGCTTGTTTAGAGGCTGCAATAGCAGTTTGAAGCTCATGTTTCTTGAACTCCTTGATATCTTTTTTACCAGCAAGTGTAGCAGCTGTACCTTCTTCTTGGTTACGACGTTGACGCTTGGCATTTGTTTCTGAGCGACCCTTCTTATCTTCACGTACTTTAGCATATTGATCTTCCATAGGATCCCCATGATCAGGTACAGGAATGACCCAATCTTCAGAAACAGTACCCTCCTCTTTAGCTCCTTGGTAACCCCAACGAGGTTTATATGCACCAGTCTCCTCATCATATACCATACGTTCACGCTTAGAGTTTTGAATACCCTTGACTTTGGCGAATTTCTCCCAACGAGTAAGAGGCTTATCTTTAGGTAATTCCTTCTCACGAGGTATGGTACTCTTACGGTGAGGCAAAACTGCTAATACACCAGCATCAGCACTGTTTACTGGTAGCTTGAAAAGTTCATTCACAAGCAATTGAGTGTTGTCTCTAGTTAATTCCAAGAGATATTTATCGGTGTTGGTTTTACTCCTATAAAAAATTATTTTATCAGATCTCTATTTTTTTTATTTTTTTTCATTCTTGTTGTTGTTGCTTACTTTAAGGTCTTTTCGTCCAAAGCGTTGGTATCGAAAGTAACTAACATGTTGATATCAAAGTCAACAGGAACGAGTTTTTCGACAGTGATAGACTTACTACAGTTCAAAAAAAAAAATTAGATCCTGTTCGTTTTGTTCAACCACGTCGTTTCTACTTACAATTGAGCTTGATGAGCTTCCAAGATCTCGGTGACATCCATCTTTAAAAAAAAGTTTTGATTTAAAAAAAAGAAAAAAAGATAATAGAAAAAAAAAAAACTTTTTGCTTTCGCCTCTTTCTTTTTCCTGGAGTTTTTTTTTTTTTTTTTCTTCGGTTTCTGTGGCGGTTATAAAGTGACGGTTTTTCGTGACGGTCGAATTAAGAAACACAAGGATTGCAGCATGAAATAATGATCTTCTTTATTTATTTTTTTACGCTGGGTTTGTTAAAGGGTTTAATTCAGATCTAAAAGATCTTTTTCTTCTAGGATGATAACTAGGCGATATACCTTTAGGCGCGGGTATCACTGAATGCTTCGTTGCTGTAGCAGGAACAGAAGGTATAGCTACAGGAAAGTTCCTTCGACTTAACAGCATACCTTTTACACTTCGAATCTCACTCTTTATACTCTGAACAACTGTGTCTTGATTACCTTTATCGTGATACATGTTTATATACGCACTTGCTCCGTACGTATTATTTTTGGAGCTTAACGGCTGCTTCAACATGGCGTTTCGAAGTCCATCTATATTCGATTTCAACTCTTTATAAGGGGTTTCTCTATCCTGTTTTACTTTTCGAGCCAGCTGAACTAATCGATCCAAGGAATCGTTGAGCTTGATTTGCTGGTCGTGCAGCGGATCTGTATTTGTTTGGATAACAGATGCATCTATTTTTTCAAATAATCGAGTTGTTTCTCTGTATCGATTAGCTTGATAATTTGCAATTGAATTTAATACCCTAGACATGATTTTCTACATTGTGGTTGAGTAACTACGATACATACAAAAAATAATAATTCTAGTATACCTTGATTACTGTTGCTGATATTACTGTAATACTCAACGTACCCAAAGCAGCTACAATGGCAAAAGTACATATTTGTATAATGGTCATACGGGGAGTAGAAGTTTGATAATAGACTAATTGTGTTGCAGAGGGACGAGGTGGTAATGGAGGAGCCTATATCATTTCTTAATAAAACAAAAAAAGAAGAAAAGAAGAAAACGTACCTTATCTAATGAACCAACTCTTTTAAATGCTTCTTCAATCTCTTCATCATTTAAACCTTTGGTCTTTAGAAACTGAGCCTTCTTTCCTTTATCTGCGTTCTGAACACTGTCAGACTTTAAAAACGATTCGGCTAGTTGTAACAAGTCGTCTCTCATATAAAAGAATAAGAAGAAAAGAAAAAGAGGGAAAAAAATGACCTTGTTGCTTTGATGCACGCACAAACCGTGTGACTGGGGTTCAAAAAAATAATAAGCATAAAAAAAACGGTTTACCCTTTTTAGAGCGACCACATTACTCCTTTTTTTTCTTCATCTTAACATTGCTTCAGTAAATAGATGGTGGCCCTTGATCTCGATGCTTGTTTAGAAAAGCTGTATAATAAACAACTGCTGGCTGATTGTGTATTAAAAGAAATATGTGAAAGAACAAAGGAGTTACTCATGAATGAAAGTAACGTTGTGCAAATCAGTGCACCTGTTACAGTAGTTGGAGATATTCACGGGTAAAAGTAGATCTCTCTCTATATATAAACAACAACATTTGGAACACCCTTTTAACATTTTTTATTGTATGTAGGCAATATTATGATTTAATTGAAATATTTCGTATTGGTGGATACTGCCCTGATACAAATTACTTATTTCTTGGTATGTATGCATATCGTAAAAAAATTAGAGTGACTAAAAAATAATAATATTATAGGGGATTATGTGGATAGAGGATTATACAGTATTGAAACTATTTCACTTTTAACTTGCTTAAAATTAAGATACCCCGAGCGAGTACAATTAGTGAGAGGAAATCACGAATCAAGAGCAGTAACTCAGACATATGGATTTTATGCAGAGTGTTTAAGAAAGTATGGTTCTGCTAACGTTTGGAAGTACTTTACAGACATGTTTGATTACTTGACTTTATCTGTTGTCATTGATAACAGTATATTCTGTGTGCATGGTGGATTATCGCCTACTATTCATGTATTAGATCAAATCAAGATTATCGATAGATTTAAAGGTATATAACATCATTTTCTCTAAACTTTTGCAACAACAAAAAAAAGAGGTTTTACTTAACATATTGCTATTTTAGAGATACCTCATGAAGGCGCTATGGCAGATTTAGTTTGGTCAGATCCAGATCCAGATAAAGAAGAATTTGCGATTTCAGCAAGAGGAGCAGGCTACACATTTGGAAATTTGGTTGTGGATAGATTTCTTCATTTAAATAACATGGATCATATACTGAGAGCGCATCAATTATGTAACGCGGGTTATCAAGTGCTATTTGACGATAAATTATCGACGGTTTGGTCTGCACCCAATTATTGTTATAGGTGCGGTAATTTAGCTTCCATTTTAGAAGTAAGTGTCACGGGTGAAAGGTTCTTTAACGTATTTGATGCTGCTCCTGAAAATGATAGAGTGATGGATCCAAACGCCGTCAAGGTAAAAATTTGCGAGTATAAAAATCCACGTCCTTTTCTCTTTTTTGATTAACTTGTTTTACCTTAGGATAATAAAATTGAATACTTTTTATAATTGTACATATTAATAAAGTAGGTTTGCTGCTTCAATTTCAAAGCCTTTTTTTTTACAGTCCCCCCTTAAAAAAAACTCATTTGAATGCGGCACATCAAAATTTAATTTAATACAACCCTCTTTCGAAACGCACACACATAATTTTTTGTTTTCCCAAAATGTTCAACTCATCACCTCTAGACTTACCGACGCATAATATAGATTCACATTATGGAAAGACAGCTACACGAGCATACAGTACCTCTTCTACTTTAAGAACAATAAAGACCTCTTTAGAAATCATTTTATCTTCAAAAGATTCGAGGCAAATATTTTACTTTTTATTGTTAAACCTATCCTACATGTTTGTTCAACTTGCTTATGGTGTATGGACAAACTCACTTGGTTTAATTTCAGATGGTAAAAAAAAAAAAAAAAGCAATTATTATTTAACCTAAACCTTTACTGACGCGTCACGTTAAAAAAGCTATACACATGTTCTTTGATTGTCTTGCGTTAAGTGTTGGTTTATTTGCTGCTGTCATGAGTAAATGGCCTTCTAACTCTGAATTTTCATACGGGTAATAAAAACTATATATAAACATATATAACCAACGTACTAAAACAACAACTGTCTGAATATATAGGTATAGTAGAATTGAAACAGTAGCTGCATTCTTCAACGGTGTTTTTTTAGTTTTAATCTCTATATCTATCGTCGCCGAAGCCATCCAACGATTAATTGATCCTCCAGAAATGAATACCCATCGTTTATTATTCATTAGTTTTGTTGGTTTGCTTGTCAATTTAGTAGGGATTTTTGCTTTTAATCACGGGCATGCACACGGTCATAGTCATGACCATCACGGACACGACCACGGACATAGTGCCAATATGCAAGGTAAACGAACGAAAAAACAAGAGTTGGATCGAAAAAATTAACCCTTCTCATTGTATTTTAAAGGTGTGTTTTTACATATTATGGCAGACACATTAGGTTCAGCAGGTGTGATCGTATCTACACTATTAATTAAATGGTTTGGATGGACAGGTTTCGATCCTATTGCTTCATTATTTATTGCGGTATTGATTATTATGTCGGTTATACCCTTGATCCGACAATCTTCAGCGGTGATGATGTTGGAATTATCAGACGAGAACGTAGCCGTGATTGAAGGAACATTAGACGAAGTAAGAGCGATGGATGGAGTTTACAGTATCAGCCATAACAGGTTCTGGCCGTGTGAAGCCGAGAGTGTGATTGGATCATTGCATGTGCAAGTCAAAGATGGAGTGAATACACAGGTCATGCGACAGACAGTGACAGATTTATTAATGAGTCATATACATGGATTAAGAGAAGTATGCGTACAAGTGGAATTACAAAGTGCAGTAAAAAAGAACAAGTTTTCTGTACCTCAAAAAGGGTTCTTTCATACACCTACTTATTCCGGTATCTCGTCAATGAATAATGCCTATGTGAATCATCGATCGACTGCTGCTCCAGTAACAACAACTATACCTCCTCTTCTTCCTCCTCCTTCTTCTTCTTTTTCGGCTGCAGTTCAACCATCACCAGCTACTACACCTGGTGTTATGTCTGTCTTGCAAAAGCAAACCAAAAAAGAATAATTTATATCTAAGATTACGATATATAAAAAAAGCTTGTTTATTTACTACACGAACAAATTTTCTTACTGTGTACTCCTTTTTTTTTTTTTTTCTTTTCTTTTTCTTTTTTTATTCTTAAATAAAATAATCATGAGCTATTATAGTAGAAATGATAATATCACTGGTATATTAGTAATATATTATTATTTAGGGGCAAAAGTCATTTATAGTGAGGATCAAAACAATTCTTGATTATGTTGTAAATAATGTTAACTGACAAGCAAAAAAGAAGTTGGTCGCGTTAGTAAAAAAAAAAAAACCTCTTTTCGGAAAGAAGGATTCTTATTGCTAACTGGTTAATAGTGCGCATAAATATCATGTAGAAATTAATGCAAAATGCACTATATCTTGGAATCAATATGTATATCACAATATTCATTATGTAGCGCTACATAATAATTACAAAAAATAAATAAATAAATAACAGGTTATAACGGTAAACTTTTTTTTTATTGTATTGTATTACACACCTGGTCATTATTGTTATAAAAAAGACAAGTCAGTTTTTTTTTTCTTCAAATCAAAAATCTGAAATATAAACTTACGTGTAAACGTCAACTAATTATTAGTACTAGGACTTACGATGCGTGTAAAAAAAGTAACCCCTCTAATAGTTGTTTAAATTTGATATTAGTATAAATGTATTTTCCAAATAATAGTTATATCATATCATACAGATCAAATAGATAGATTCCATGAGATAAACATGGCCAGGTGTGTAGAATTATATAAAATTACAACCATTTAAGAATAGTAGCAGTGGTAAAGGTAACAAGAAAATACAAGGACGTTACATGTACTGAGTTGGAGTCAGAAATTGAAGTTGTATCAGAAGCATCGCCAGAACCATTGGCAGCGCCATTGAAATTTTTAGGAGGACCGTTGTACGAGGGTGCATCTGAGGGACTCTCTGTTTGAAGATAACTCGGAGGTGCTCTATCGGTTCCACATTGGTAATAAGAATTGCATGTTGCTGCACAAGTAGAAGGGTGTATCTTGTCTGTATTACATATCATTTGACATTCTTGTGCTTTTCCTGAACATTCTGCTTGTACTACTGGCCAAAGAAAAGGTGTAAAATCAGGAGTTTTTCTCTGTTTTTGTTTATTAGTAAAACACGCTTACAAAAACGAATCTTTTTTTCTTTTACTTACTGAGCAACCGCATCCCCATGCCAATGTTGTTGCATTACAAAAGCTTTACAAGAGAGGGAGAGAGAGAGAGATATAATGTTAGAAGAGAACCCCCTTAATATATATATTTTTTTACTAATATAGACATTGACATACTTTTTTGGTGCTTCATTAGGACCTCCACAATTATTCTAAATGTACACAAAGAATAGTATATTGAAGA
The DNA here is from genome assembly GCA_025677825.1 of Helicostylum pulchrum. Lineage (NCBI taxonomy): Eukaryota > Fungi > Mucoromycota > Mucoromycetes > Mucorales > Mucoraceae > Helicostylum > Helicostylum pulchrum. Next base: position 225,760 of record JAIXMO010000040.1, read on the forward strand.
TTAGCTTATACATATATATATATATATATATATATATATTAGTGATAATGTGTAGTACAACATACCGAACAATAAGCTATTTGACGTTGGCATAAATTATCGCGAGAGGAAGGTTCAATTTTAAGTATATCCCATTCTACATTAGGCAAACCAGCTAATAAACTGTATAAGTACTAGTTTTACAAATATGCGTATATATATTTTTTTTACCTGGTTTATCAATAGGTTGCACTGTAGTGGTATTACCAGTAGTAGTTTGAGCATTTAACACAGCGATATGAAAAACGACTAATACAGCAAAAGAAGAAAACAACATTTTTTTTTAAAAAAAAGAAAAAAGGAAACAATAGTAAAAAAAAGAAAGAGAGTGTAAATTAGTAAAATATAAAAAGTATCCGGGTGCTTTTATATGTAAAAGGAAAAATGATAAATAATTGAGCCCCTGAAAAATGTTTATTCATTATTAGTTATTAGAAATTTTAAGGTATTGATATGATTTCATTTCCAATTTAATGTTAATAACATTATTAATTTTTGGTTTTAAAAAAAAGAAAGGGTGTAAACACTTGTACTTGTATGCTTCACTGCTAATACACGATAAAAAAAAAAGGAGAGAAAAACAATCAATATGTATGTAAACGAAAAGAAAAAAATAAGCTTTGCATACAATCAAATGCAATTGCCTCAGAAGTCAGAAGTAGTATCTCTTTCACGGGAACTGTTTTTTTCGTGCAGTATATACAAACCAACGTATACATACACTTCTTTAAAATGTATTTTTAGCGCCCCTTATAATGGTTTGTAACCAGTTAAAAATATAGTTCGGTTATTCCTAATTCTGGAATTATAATTGTTTCAGTCTTTAAATCTATGAATAACTTCCAATTTAAATTTTATATATGTTTGCATTCGGTACTGAGTGCATTCTTATTTCTTATCGTAAAAATAAATAATCGACAGCTATTCTATGTCACTTTTTTTTTTTTTTTTTTTTTTTTTTTTCGTAAGAGCGCAAAAACCATTCAAAGCTGTAATTTTGTGAGAGTAGCGTCCAATTTATTATATTTTATGTTAGCAAATTTGGTACTGTATCCCTTTTTTTATAGCGCAATAGCCAACTTTACCATAATGCGAAAATATAAGCTTTTTTTGACGTGTATCAGATTGAAAAAGATGTGAGCCAATTAAATAGGGTCTCCATAATTGCGACCGTTTTGTGACGGCTAAAAAACTGCTTCCAAATAGATTAAATAAGTTGATTTCAAAAATTTAATCCAAAGTGGAACTTCTTCGTTTTAACGCGCGAGAAGACGTTTTGGGGTGTCACCTTATCGAAAGACAATGGTGATACAAAAAAAACTTATAAGGTACTGATGCATATTATACATGGTCCGTGTTTCTGATGCGGGATTAAGACCCCGTACGATGCAGATAATACATGTTCCTGAACCTTTTATAATTCTTTTTCTTTTTTAGAAGAGAGAGAAAAAAGAGAGGTCACAAGCTTATTTTAAAAAAAATACAGAGAGAGCATTTTTTTTAACGCAATATTTCATTTTTATTTATTTTTTTACATTCCTTAATGTTGAAAGCGAATAAAAATATCATTAGAAAAAAAGTAAATACATGTCAAAGAAAGAAAATAAAAAAGATTGTACTAAAACTAGTTTTAGCCATTAACAGAAAGTTTAAGATCAAAAAGAAACAATATAGAAGATAGTCGAAAGAAACCGATTCAATCCAAAGCAGCATTATTAAACCATCAACCTACTGCGGAACCAAAGTAAAAAGATATAATAGTAGCAGAAAAGAAGGGAGTGTACTGATAAAACACCACTTTAATATAGACAATGGCGTTTAGCTGATTTCGAAGTAGGAAAATCTTTAGGAAAAGGTAACTTTGGTCATGTCTTTCTAGCTAAAGAAAAGAAGAGTGGATTTATTGTCGCTCTCAAAGTACTTTATAAAAAAGATTTAGCTACAACCAATATCGAAAAGCAACTTCGCCGTGAAGTAGAGATTCAAGGCAATTTAAGGCAACTATTTTATCTATTCTTTATCTGTTTTAAAACAAAAATTAATCTTTTTTTTTTATTTAGGCATCCAAATATATTACGTCTTTATGGTTATTTCCATGACAATACTCGGGTATTTCTTATACTTGAATTTGCCGCAAAAGGTGAACTATTTGCAGAACTACAAATTAAGAAAAAGTTTACAGAATATGAAGCTGCAAAGGTAAAATTAAAAAAAAAACAGGCAAAAAAAAAAAAAAAAAATGTTATTCATGTAAAATAGTATGTAGCACAAATGACAAATGCATTATTATACCTTCACAGTAAACGTGTGATTCATCGAGATATCAAACCAGAGAATCTAATGTTGGGACTCAATGGCGAATTAAAAATTGGTGACTTTGGATGGTCTGTTCGTACTGGTAAACTTGAGTAAGTTTGGCAATTAACAAAAAAAAAAAAAAAAAAAGTTTGAAAAAAATTAACTTTTTGTATGCAGTACAAGAAGAGGGACATTATGCGGTACACTTGATTATTTACCTCCAGAAATGGTTGAAGGAAGATCTCACGATAAAAGCGTAGATTTATGGTCTTTGGGTGTTTTGCTGTACGAATTAATAGTCGGAGATCCCCCTTTTGAATCCGATGGAGAAGAAGAGATCACTTATACGCGTATCATGAAAGTAGACCTTCATATACCAAAATTTGTGAGCAAAGATGCCGCTGACCTTATAACCAAAGTAAGTCACAATATACATACATTTATACACATATACTACGAGAACTCTATATCATATCGTTACTAAGTAAAACATGTAGCTGTTAAGATATAGTTCAAGCGATAGATTATCACTAAAAGCCGTCATGCATCACCCATTTATTGTTAAACATATTCATCCATAGTTTTTTCACAGAACTGCAGCGCAGTCTTAAATAAAATTCTTTCTACTTTACTTCACTCTGTTTTTTTTTTGCACTTTTTTTTTTTTTTGTTTACATTAAAAAAGAAAACAATGGCTTCTCATCGCTCTGGAAGTAGACATAGATCACCTTCCCCTTCAAGTAGTAAAAGACCACGCCATTCATACAGAGAAAGAAGTCGTAGTAGAGATCGATACCGATCATCCTCTCACCGCTCTTCACATCACCGTTCTTCACGCTATGATGATAGATCCTATCCATCTTCTTCACGTAGTCATTACGATAATGTAAGTATAAATGATAAAAGAACTCATTCACGTGAGCCAACATCAAGAAATAATGCTGCTGTAGGTACTCCTTCAGCTACTACTCAAGAACCAAACTTGGTAAGTAAAAAACATTTAAATACAAGATGGGAAAGTTTTTTTTTTTTACTAACAGTTTTTTTTTCCTATTTGCAGAGACCAAGTACACCAGCAACCCCCGATTCTCCTTCGGTTTCAACTACAGCAGTTATTGACCCAGACGAAGCTATGCGTAAAAAACAAGAACGTGTACGTTTATGGAAAGAAAAAAAGTTGGCAGAAGAAGAAGCAAAAAAGAAGTTGGCTATTGCAGCTGCTGAAAAGGAAGCACAAGAATTAAAATTAAAGCAGCAACAGTTGGAGTTAAAGAAACAACAAGAAGAAGAGGAAGCTAAAAAGTTGGAACAAGAACAAGAGCCTCAGTTACTGCAGCAGTTTGCTGCCATGAGAAAGGCTGCGGCAGAAGCAGCTGCTAAGGAAGAAGCAGCAGCTGCTGATGATGAAAACAACAAGGAAGGTATGGATATATCTGAAGATAATACTACGCAACACCTTGAGACTGAAGAAGAAGAAGGGAACGGAAAAAAGTGGAGTCTGGAAGATGATTCTGAATCAGAAGATGACGCCAGTATGGATATTGATGGTGACGAATTGAAAAAACAAGAAGCTAAAGCCGAAGCGGATAAAGCTGCGGCTGAAGCTGAACGAACATTTAAACCTTTACAGAGATCAAACAACGATGATGAGTCTAAAGAGGATTCTATTTTAGCAAAACCTAAAAAATCCTTCTTGATGTCTAACCTTTCTACAAAACCTAAAAATACCATGCGCATGGGTTTTGGTTTAGGTAAACCTATGATGATGAAAAAGCCTACACCTCCTACTGTTAAAAAAGATGTTCAACCTGCTCAACCTACTCCTGTTGAAAAGGAACCTGTTGATACAGTCATGGAGGATTCCGATGAAATTGATCCTTTAGAAGCTTATATGATTGATGTACACGCAGAGACTAAAAAGATTAACGAAGAGGACAGAATCAGAATGGGTAAATTAAAGGAACCTTCAGCCAACAGACGTGGATCCCTTATGGACGATGATGATAATCTTCCCGATGATTCAAATATTGCAGAAAACGAAGAAGATATTGGAAGTGATCCTGAAGATATTTTAGCGTAAGTTTATACACATTTATCATATATATCAGATATATATATATATTAGAAATTAACTATTTTTTTCTTTAAAATATATTAGTTTGGCTGCTAAAAAAGTAAAGAGAAAGGATATTGCTCCAGTAGATCATACAAAGATGGAATACGAATACTTCCGTAAAGATTTTTATATTGAGCCACCAGAGTTGAAAGAATTGACTACTGATCAAGTTGATCTATTAAGAATTGAATTGGATGGTATCAAGATTAGAGGTGTCAATTGTCCAAAACCCATCACAAAATGGACTCATTGTGGTCTCCCCGCTGGTTGTTTAGAAGTCATTCGTAAATTAAAGTATGATAAACCTACTTCTATTCAAGCACAAGCTATACCTGCCATTATGAATGGTCGTGATGTGATTGGTGTAGCCAAAACTGGTTCTGGTAAAACAATCGCATTTTTATTACCCATGTTCCGTCATATTAAAGATCAAAGACCGTTGGATGCCGGTGAAGGTCCTATTGCTATCATCATGACTCCTACCCGTGAATTAGCCACTCAAATCCATAAAGAATGTAAACCCTTTTTGAAGATTTTAAATTTAAGGGCTGTTTGTGCTTATGGTGGTAGTCCCATTAAAGATCAAATTGCCGACCTTAAAAGAGGTTGCGAAATTATTGTATGCACACCAGGTCGTATGATTGATCTCCTTTGTGCCAATTCAGGACGTGTTACTAACCTTAAGCGAGTAACGTACATGGTAATGGATGAAGCAGATCGTATGTTTGATATGGGTTTCGAACCCCAAGTCATGAAAATTGTAAATAACGTTAGACCTAGTCGCCAAACCGTCTTATTCTCTGCTACTTTCCCTAGACAAATGGAAGCATTAGCTCGTAAAGTATTAAAGAAGCCTTTAGAAATTACCGTAGGTGGAAGAAGTGTTGTATGTGACGATGTAAATCAAATTATAGAAGTAAGAGACGAGGAATCCAAATTTGTTAGATTATTAGAAATCTTGGGTCAGTTGTATAATGATGAAGGTGAGGAAGGTGCTAGTGCTCTTATTTTTGTTGATCGCCATGAAGCCGCTGATAATTTATTAAGAGATTTAATGAGAAGAGGCTATCCATGTCAATCATTACATGGTGGTAAAGACCAAGCCGATAGAGATAGTACCATCGCCGATTTCAAATCGGGCGTCACAAATATTTTAATCGCTACATCTGTTGCTGCTCGTGGTTTGGATGTCAAAAACTTAAAGCTGGTTATTAATTATGAATGTCCTAACCACATGGAAGATTACGTACATCGTGTCGGTCGTACAGGTCGTGCTGGTAATAAGGGTACCGCCTATACATTTATTACACCAGATCAAGATCGTTATGCTATGGATATCTGTAAAGCATTAAGAATCAGTGGTCAAGAAATTCCTCCTGATTTACAAGCGCTTTCTGAGGCTTTCCAAAATAAGGTGAAGGAAGGTAAAGAGCGTACGTCTGGTTCTGGTTTCGGCGGTAAGGGTTTGGAAAGATTAGATAAAGATCGTGATCTTGTCAAGAAGTTCCAAAAGAAGGCATACGGTGGTGAAGAAGACTCGGACGAAGAAGAAATTCAATTGGAAAGTAATGTCGTTGCACCCGGTATCACTGCGGCCGCTTCTGCCGCCGCTGCTGCTGCTACTACCACTGCTAAATCAACTTCAGAAACAAGTAATAATGCTTCAAACAATAATTCTAATGAACCTCTTTCTGCTGCTGCGTTGGCCGCTAAGAAGGCCGCTGCTGCTGTAGCCGCTCGTATCAATGCTTTGGCTGGTAAGAAACCCGATATTAACGGTGTTGTACAAGCAGCTGAAGATACTGAGGGACGCCCTGTATATGCCGAAGAAATTACTATTAATGATTATCCTCAAAAAGCAAGATGGAGAGTTACAAACAAGGTAAATAAATATACATTGCTGAAAGATACATTTTTTTTAATATTAACATTTATGTGATTCTTAGGACCAAATTTCTCAAATTACCGAAGTATCTGGTGCAGCTATTACCACGCGTGGTTCTTTCTTCCCTCCTGGTAGACAACCTACTGGTAATGAACGTAAATTGTACTTGTTTATTGAAGGTGATTCAGAAATGGTTGTTGAAAAGGCAAAGAATGAAATTAAGCGTATCTTGATTGAAGCTACTGCCGCTCAAATGGAAGCTGAGGCTAGAGGTGGTGGAACCGGTGGTGCTGGTAGATACCAAGTTGTTTAGATTGCAAGTGGTATTTCTCCCCTTCCCCCCTTTCACAATAATAAAGCAAATATGCATTTTGATATCTTTTTTTTTTCATTTTTTAAAAAAGAATTATACGTAAAGACTAGCTTTATTAAAATAATGAAGTAGCATCTCTCTAAACTACATTACCAATTTATAACCCTTTAGTCGCGACATACGCCTTTGTTTTTTTTTAATAAGACTTCAAACTTATAATCAAATGAGGTTGAAAAAAGTGGGTTATTTCTTTTTTTAAAAAAAATTGTATGAGTGATGGTTGGCTTCCACTGTATCTACTATGCACAGTTTTTTTTTTTGCTGCTTTCCCAGTACCATATGTGGTGAATGGCGCTATAAAAAAAAAACTTGGTGTGCGTATCTTTCTCCTAAAAAAACCATGCGCAGTAAAACGTCTAATCTTCAACCAGACGTCTTTGATGAACTTAAACCAAATAATACCGTTGTCGAGAAAATGAAAGCCAAAGAACTTTTTTTTTTACACTCAACCCGAAGACCTGGTAATTGCTCATCGGCCTTTTTTATACAGGGAACTTTATTGTCGATAGAAAAACGTTTGACTACAGTGCATTTATTTTATAGTGGACATTTTTTTTGTATGTCTACCAGGTTTTTTGTCAAGTCTACCTCGTTTTCTCACGTAAAAAAAGGTATTTATAATAAAGATTTTTTTTTTTCTGAAATGTAAAAAAAAAGTTGGAGTAGGCGCTATACTTTTTATTGAAGTTGGCTTTAAACAACAACAGAAAAAAGCAAGAAAAAAAAAGTATAGAGTGTATGATAACAACATGTAACCAAAAAAAGAGTTTTTTTTGCATGAATTGAATGGGACTTTTTAAAAAATTTAAATTTTTTCATTTTAATTAAGAGTTGAAAAAGATACACATTAGCCACTCCCATTTATGAAATGAGAGTGTTGCCCAGGAATGGCCGCAGGGAGGCTTGTATCTGTGCATTCCCACTACTTTTAAGGACAAGAAGCAAGGAGAATCCGTAAGTCTTTGTTTTAGAAAGATAATAATATACCCTGGTGAAGAAAAAAAAAAAAAAAAAGGATTTGAAATTCTTGCATGAAAACGACATTTTTGATGTGTTAAAATAAGTTGTCAACAACAAGTTGTATACATGTACTTTTATAAAAATAATTAAATAAATTGCACGAGAAAATGGATTCCATATTTTAGTTACTTATCAACATAAGCTTTATATATTCTATCTTTTTTTTTAAAAAAAAAATCACTTTTTAACAATGTATACCAGAAAGTATTATTTTTTTCGCAAGTAAAGGAGCGTCACTACTGCTTATAATCGACCCAGGAGACCTAAAATATATTGAAAACGGTGTTTTTACCATAGAAGAACTTGATTAAGTAATCAACTTTGAAAAAAAGCTACCTTTTCCGTGTCTTTATTAACTTTCATCTTATATTTTTTTATATTTTACTTACGTGAATAAAACCTATCATCATAATACATCACCATGTTCTTTTTTCCTTTCATGTTACATGTATCACAGCTGTCTAAAAAAAAATTGTCTTGTGTAGCACTGAGATTTTTTTTGGTTGTGTGTCATAGAAATCAACAAGATAGAACAGAGGGAACTATTTCAAAAGAGCCACACAAACGGACTGCTAAAAAACCCCCCATTGATGTAACGTTAACGGATGCATAATATTCGGTTGTTTAAAAAAAAAAGTACATAAAAACAAAAAAAAGCGAACCAACTTTTTATTTATTTATTATTCTTTTCAGTTCTATAGTATGAGCCTCCCAAGACTTAATTTCGTAACCAAACAAGACGCGAGTACATCTACGGTATTTGATGGTGCTATAATTTTATTTTCAGATAAAAATGCACTTGTAGATTTGATCCCTTGTGCAAAAAGATGGAGCGAACTTGACGCTTCGTTCGGTGATTCCGTACAGCTGCTTGTACCTGAAGACAGTATTCCTTCTCAGCGTGTTATTATCTCCCCTGTTGGTTCACTTCATAACGACTTTGATGATGTTCGAAGATATAAAGGTAAGTCAAAGAAAGAGAGAGAGAGAAAAAAAATCATGCTAAGTGTATATAAAAAAAAAGATGCTGGTTTTGCCGCTGGTCAAAGAGCTTTAAAAGCTGGTATTACGTCTCCCGTCATTTACTTTGCGGATACACCCAATACCCAAGGAACCCAAAGCAATTTGCACTGGTCTTTTAACGATACCGATGATTACGAAGAGTACCTTAGCGTGACAGTTTTGGGCTTTTTAGAAGCTGCCTTTGATCCTGTTGACGCACGTACTCATTTCCACAAGATAAATCAACCCGCCGCCGCATTTATCAGTTTAAACTTTGTATCTCCTATTGAAATATCCAACCAAGATGAATTCGAGAATAAAATCATTGCTATTGAAACTGGAAGAAGAATTGCTAAAGGTAAAATATAACAGCACGTATTAGGGGAAATCAGCTAACGAAAATTTGCTTAGATATCGGATCACCGGATCCTGAAATCATGTCGCCTGAGAATATTGTAAAATACATTAGATCTCACTTTCAAGATGACTCGTGTATTCAAATTAAAGTAATTGAGGATAATGAGACCATCAAGAAGGAGTACCCGTTAGCTCATGCAGTTACTCGGGCTAGTTTAGCAGGTTATATATTTTTTAGTTTTCATTTAGTAATATATAACTTATATGCTGATTTATTTTGTTTTTGGCTTACTTAGTGTCACGTCACCATCCCCGATTCGTAATGTTTGAGTACAAATCTCCTGATCAATCTAAAGTAAAAGAAAAGTAAGAAGAGCATAATATTTAAAGAAAAAAAAAAATCAAAAAAGACAAGAAATACCATTACTGGAAGTACTGAACCCTAAAGTTTATTTTTATTTTTAAATTTATAGCCTTTATTTTGTGGGTAAAGGTGTTACTTATGATACAGGTGGAGCTGATATCAAATGTGGTGGCAATATGAGAGGTAAGTAAAACTTTATATTTGTAAAAAATAATCGTTTATAACGCGTTACATTCTTCGTTAAAAGGTATGTCTCGTGATAAATGTGGTGCTGCTGCAGTAGCAGGTTTATTCAAGACAATTGAATACTTGAAGCCTTCTCATGTTAATGTTACGGCTGGTATTGCTCTTGTAAGAAACTCAATTGGACCTGACTCATATGTCAGCGATGAAGTAATTTACTCTAGAAATGGAACAAGAGGTAATCCTCTTTTTTATAATTATTTTTTACCGTGAGAAATTAACCAAAAAAAAAAACATTAGTTTTGGTCGGAAATACGGATGCAGAAGGTCGTATGGTAATGACTGATTTATTATGTGAATTCAAGGAAAGAATTATAGCCGAAAAAGCAACAGTACCATCCTTTATATTTACTGTTGCTACTTTAACCGGTCATGCCGTCCGTGCTTATAACGGATACGGTATTACTATGGATAATGGATTTTCAAGAAAGCACAAGATTAGTCAACGTATCTATGATGCTGGTCATACTATGGCTGATCCCTTTGAGATCTCTACCTTCCGTCGAGAAGATGTTGCGTGTGTTCAACCTGGTAGATCTAGCGAAGATGTTGTTCAAGCAAATGATAAGCCAAGTACAATGACGAACCGTGGTCATCAATACCCTGCAGGTTTTATGTTGCTTGCTTCAGGTCTAGATAAACACGGCTTAAACCATGAATTGCCTATTGGTTATACTCATGTAGATATTGCTGGTTCTGCTGAGCTAATGTCTTCTATTGGCTGGAGTTTACCTAGAGTAACTGGATCACCTGTTGCTGCTTTAGCTGACGCGTTTTTAATTCCTAAATAAATAAAATCATGCAAAAATAAAATAAAATAAAAAAAATTGGGTTGGTTGGATTATATATGTGTATATATTTTTATTTAAACAGGTAAAAATAGAGTTGTGTAATTGTGTGTGAGAGGGTGTTGTGTGTAGGTGTGGAAATGATACAAAAATGAGAGATTATATGTTTATTTATTGGAGAGCGTAATGTTTTAAAGTGTAAAGTAAAACAAGACCTCTATCATTTGAAATAGCAAGGTAATCACTGTTAGGTGAGAATGCAACACATACAACTTTACTAAGAGGTGTTCTATCTGTGGGCCAATTAGCATAGGCTGTAGCTGTAGGTACATGAATAACCTTTAACTGATCCTTTTTAAATTGACTGGTAATCACCATTAATTGGGAATCATGATTGAATACAATGTTATTAATTTTTGTTGTCAAGTTTAAGATTGCCTTGATAGGTTTAGGTCGAGTGTTTTCGGGTTCGAGTACGGATCGATCATAAAGGTTAACAACGCCAGTAGATGAACTATAATAAATTGTTATTCACTCTGTATTTAAATACATGTATGCGTTGTTATATATATTTACCCTGTAGCATAATATTTTTCATTAGGACTAGCTTTGAACACAGTAGCACCAATACAACCATCATCAACCCAACGCTTAACACATTCCTTCTTTTCAATATCAAATTGGTATACTTCACCTTCACTACCAAAGCCAAAAATGAAATTACCATCAGAGGACCAATCCACAGACTCGACGGTTTTGTTTAATTTAAGATCGCAGTACCACTTCTTTGTTAAATAACTGACGATGATAATTGTACCACTTGTACCCAAAAATGCAATATAACGGCCACAGGGACTCATAGAGAACTTTTCTAACGATTTCTCTTCTTTGCCCCAAATACCGGGACATCTATCAATGACACCAGATTGAATATCGTAAATATAAAAGAATTGACGTCTGCCACTCACAACAATTTGATCACCGGAAGGATGGAATTCTGCATGATAAATGGGCATATCTTTAAACACGACAGATTGAATCTTGGGGTTAATTTTACCGTCAATTTGGAATAAACGTAAAGTTTTATCTAAACCGGCAGTTAACATAACTTGTGCATTAGGATGGAAAGCAATTGAAGTAATTAGAGTCTATGTATAATGTAAGTATATATGCCCTTTTGTTGTTGTCGTCGACGAGTAACTATTAAAATTTTACCTTGGATTTAGGTACGGCACGGTTAGCATTCTTTAAACGCAAGATATCCAACTTCTTTGGTGAAATAGTAAGATTCTTTGCTCTTCTGCTCAAAATACCCATAGTACTCTTTAATAAATCAAGTCTATCTTCCTCATTTAAATTATCTTCATCTCCTTCCTCATTCTCGTCATCTGAATCATCACTATCTACTGCTTTACGCTTTCTATCTGCCTTAATTTCAGAAGGAAGTGCAGCCCAATCGGGTTTAGGATAAATCTTGTTGAATCTACATAATAAAGCAAAATCAGCAAACTATCAAGTAAAGTTTTTGTTCAAGACTTACTGTTTACGTAATCTACGAGAATACTCGGCACCATCAACAATATCTTCATCAACATCATTACGAAGTTTCTTGGTAATATTACTGGCAGATAAAGAAATCATTAAACGTTTATCATCATCATCTTCCCAAGCAGCGTTGTTATCTTCCTTATCACTTTCATCTTCACTTTCGCTATCGCTTTCATTATCTGTATTTTGTTCTCCTTCCTCGGCTTCATAGTCTACTTCGCTATCTGAATCGTGGTTAATGGCGACAGGTGCATCAATAGTATATGAAACAGGTCCAGAATCAAAGAAAAAAGCCTAGCACAAAAAAATATAGCGACATGAAGTTAGTACCACTAGATAAAAGATAAATGTTCAAATGGTTTATATATACCTCTTCTGTATCTTCTTCTTCTTCAGTTGCTTCTTGTTCACTAGTTGGTTCGTCTAGCTGTTGATCGAGTTCATGACCTGTTTTCTCCCATAATTCTTCTGTATCATCACCAAATAAGAAGCCTTCTAATTCTTTTTCAGAAGATTCTCTCTTTGCCTTTTTATTAACAGGAGCCATTTCTAATATACTTTTTCTACTGCAAAAAAAAAATAAAGGATAATAAAAAAAACAAAAAATGAAGTAAAAAGTGAAAGGTGAAAAAGCGTCACAAAAGTGAGCGAAGCCACACACGCACACAATAAAATCAAAGGCATTTTGTTTTTGTGGTTCTTTTTTTACGACAAGTGATACTTTTTTAAAAAATTGAGTTACCTCTCAAAACATGCTTTTTAAGTGAATGGGTTATAGTGAACACATCATTAGTTGGATTTTTTTTTATTTGATTTTTAAACGCAAAACACTGTACAATTAAAAAAGACAAAAGCGGAATAGTTGGAAAAAAAAAGGAAGAAAAATAAAGGGGGAGAAAAAAGTCAATATAAGAAGAGAGAGAGAAAGTATACATTTGTTTGTTTTTTGTAGTAATATTTGTTGTTTCCTAATTTCTTTAATACCCAGACTGTTCACCAAAGCCATCTTTACGAATATCAAATAGTCTTCCCATATCTTTACCAGCTCGAATTAAACGAATACTTTTAAAGGCGTTACCATTGGGACGTTTATCTTTCGTCACTTTACCGTGATGATCTAATATTTTGGTCTCTAAAGCTGTGGGTGTTTCAAAGTCTTCAAAGATTTCATCGTCTAATTTTATTGAGATACCAGAGAGACCACTCGCTTTTACAACCTATATAATTTTGTTGGTTTATGCAATATGTACATGCAGGGAAAAAAAAACTAATACTAAATACTTACAGTCATTGATTTAGAGACAACTACTTTGCACGCGCTAAAGTTACGCTTATATACAATAACATCCCCTTCGCGTATCAAGCCTTTGCGGCACATGTCTTTTAATGTAATGTTTTTAGAGTCACCAGCTACATTATGAGCTCTTTCTTTATCAATTAATTCGCCCCAATAAGACTCGAAGCCTTCATCCTATTATTTTTTTTAGAAAAAAAGATATATTTACATAAATATCATATTACGGAGAGAAGGGGGAGAAAAGGTACCTTGAATTTGTCTTTTTTAGATGGAGATGATTTGGATTTATGCTGTTGTTGTTGTTGCTGTTGCTGTTGATGTTGTTGAGAATATAAATGATGAGTAGAGGTAGTGCTTGTAGACTTGTTGCTACTACTATTTGTTGGTGGAGAAGGAGAAGGAGGAAAGTCTTGATGATGGCGACGATGATTATGATGCTGATATTCACCTTGACCCAACATACTTTGCCAGTCAGATAAAGTATTCCAGAAAATAGGATTTTCAGACTTGGAAAACACATTATTATTTGTATTCACATAAGAAAGAGATTCTATATCATGACTTAAATAGGAAGGTTGGTCTTTTTCCGGTAGCATTTGATAAAGTTCTTCTCTCTTTTCTTGTGATAAAAGATGAAAATTTGACAAGCTAAAAATTGACTACAATACAGAAAAGTTAGTTAGTTACTAAGATACAAGGATTTTATTTGTTAAGTAAAGTACCTCCAAGTCAATAGCAGCTAATGGGCTACAAGGATGTGTGCATAAATTATCAAGCGTCCAACTCGGTTCATAACGAGCTTTTTTATGATTACTACCTCCAACACCATTGGTTGGTGAGCGAATCATAAGTTGACTAGTTTCTAATGAAATATCATCTTGCTCTAACTCTCTTCTTTTACCAATAGGCGATAATAGCATAGAGTGTTGTGAAGAATTAAACATTACTATTAAATATTATGTGTATGTGTGTGCGTGTATAATATATCTGCTCAAAGAAGAAAAATAACAAGTATATAAAAAAGTATAAATAAAAGCGGAAATAACAGTTAGAAAAAAGAGAGAAAAAGAGAAAGAGAAATATAAAAAAAAGGAGGTCAAGAAATAAGAAAAAGCGAAACAATCAAGGAGGTAAAATAAGGGTGAAAGGGGGTTAAATGGAAGCGTGTGATCGATGTCACCCAAACAATCTGTTATTATTTATTTCTGCTTGTAAAAATGTTGTCAATTTATGAGATACAAGTCAAATTTTAAATGAACAAGTCAACTCTTTTTTTGTTGTTGTTGTTGTTGAAACGGCGTTTGAATCAAGGCATAACAAGCAGGAAACGCTCTTACTTAAATACATATTACCCGCCTTTTTTTGTTTTAATTAATGGGACGCGTTTCTCTATTATTATATTTTTTTAATGCACAAAAAAAAAAGTAATAACCTTAAAGCAATTTCACATCTACGCTTGAAAATAAAAAAAGGGCATCTGTTGCCGTAACAATGTATACTTTTTTTTAACTCTGCCTTGACAAGTAAAAAAAAAAAAAAAAAAGTAATAACAATGATGTAACCATGACAACAGTTATCAAATTCAATATATTATATTGTCATTAATAAACTCTCCTATTTTTTTTTTCTCAAGAAATAATTTGTATTACTATTTTAATCAATTAACCGGTAATAGATATCAAAACGAGTTTAAATCATATTTAATGCACAAAGATTCTACACACAAACATATGTATCTTATTTTGCAAGTGACAATGCACCACCTTTCAATTCCTTTGTACAATTTAAAAACCGACTTTTTTTTTTTGCCACCAAAAAAAAAAACCTTATATGTTTGCACACTAAAATTAGGCATGAATGCCTGTCAAATATCAATTAGTTTTTTTTTAAAACAAAAAAGTCGTATATGGTTTAATATATCATCTCATTATTCGGGTAGAAAGCATAGAATGAAACAAAAAAAAAACAAAAAAAAGGTTACTACTTTAACTATTTTTGTATCAAATGCTACTTGAAAAAAATGTAGGTAAATATATACATATATATTATAAAGATCAGCTTATAATTATTTATACTTATTTGTAGTACCTGACAATTTGGTAGTACAATAGACTTGGTAGTTCACATCAACAACAACAACAACAAAAAACCTACTCTCAATTCTTTTTTTTTTAGCTTTAAAAACTGGTATCATTTAATTTTCCATTGAAGACAAAAAGCCGCTTCAAAAAGAAAAACAAAATATCAGGTACCAAGAAAAAAAAAATATCTTTGGGGTCTGGACTGTACAAGAAAAAAAGAGAGAGACAAGAAAAGAATAATAAACAAATCATATATGTATAAACACATAAACAAGTCAAAGATATATTCAGTATATACTTTCAAAAATAGGAATGCGAGATAATCCCTTTTATTCAATATTACAAATTCATTGAAAAAAAAAAAAACTTCTACTTTTTTATTTATTGTTTTTTCTTGCAAGCTGATTTGGCTAAATTAAAAAAAAAAAAAAAAAAAAAAAAAAAACTATATATAAAAACAAATAAAGAGCATAGATTGTCACCAAATACAACAGTTACAAAAAAACTTACGAAAAAAAAAACGTACAGACTAGTAACACTCTTTTTCAACGCTTCCTTTTTTTTTATATGTATACGATTCAAAAGTAAATGTATATGCATCTGTGCGATTTTTAAAAAAAGAAAAAAAGTAAAAGAGGTACACGATCTGATCAACAATCATTTTATCTATTTGTTTTCTTTTTTTTCTGTATATACACTATTCGGTCAACCTTCGAATTTAGAACCTTTCAGATTTTATGAAAAAAAAAAAATGGTGACTAAACCTTTTTTAGAACGAGAACCTGGGGCAACAAAAAAACTTGCAAATACTTTTCGCAAGTCAAAAAAGACATTACTTTACATCCTTTTTTTTTTACTGTTATTATTTATCAGTGTAAATTTGACGCTTTTTTTTCTTTTAAACGTATCACTGTTTCTTTCAAGTGAATACCAATTAGTAAAACGTTTGGTTAGTTGCATTAGAAAATAATAATAAAGGACCCGATTATTTATATTTACTTTCAAAACAAGAAGAAAAACTATAAATCAATATTCGAGGCACAACTTTTTTTTTTTTTTAAAAAAAAAGAAAGCAATCGTCGTTTTTTTTTTTACACTGCGTTTGTACATAAAGTTTGGGTGATAGCTTAGATCAAATTACGGTGTCAATAAAATGATTTTCTACCCGTAGAAAAGAGAGAGAAGAAAAAAAAATCTAAAAGAAATACATTACGCATCTGCATTAAAAAAATGATGCGATGTTTGTTTGCACCATATTAACCACGCTACTTTCCTAGACTGAGACAATTTTTTGACACACACAAAGTTTTATATTATCAAGGGGGTTTAATAAACTTTTTTGGTGACCCCCAAAAAAGAAAAATAAAAAACATGCTCTTGGTTGATCATTGCTAATGGTAATAAGAGCATGTACATGAACATTTTGGAGTTGACGTCATGTCAAAGTAGTGTTACCCCGGATGCCGCGCGAATACTGTATAAGCTTGTTTGTTTACAATGGCGTTAATATATCATTACAAACTGTAGATGAACATTACACCAAACAGAAACCCAAATCATAATATATCTTTATACTGGCATAAGGTACCTCAAAAGCTGCACCTCTCTCTTTACTTGTATTTTTTTTTGAAGAGATATATCCAGTTGCTCTCTCTCTCTCTCTCTCTCTCCCTTCCCCTTTTCTATACTATGTACACGGTTCATTTCGCGCTTCAATCACCTGACGTTTGTATCAGGACAATAGCATGGTAGGTGCACTCCTTGGTGTGTGTAACCGTACTCAGACCAGTTCTTTAAACTGTTTCCAATCTATACATCCAAGTATTTTTGGTAGCACGATAGAACATAAACTACTCGAAAGGATTTTCCGCGAGTAAAAAAAAACATATGTATGTACTTTTGTTGATACATTATAAAACTTTGAAGTGCCACTTTGTATATCCTATAGTATATTGTATCCTACAGTACTCCCCTTCTTTTCGGACTCGGATCCCGAGAAACCAGACAAAAAAGTTAAAAAATAGCACAGAGGTAAACAACTGGAATTCTTGTTATTTTGGAAATTTGCAAAACTAAAAAAAGCTTAAAAAAAGGTTACTACATTTACTTAAAAAAAGCATCCTTTGTTTATTCAGATAGTAAAGTTTCATAGTTTTGCTTGAAATAACAAAGCCTGGTCTGTACTAGAAGGTTAATTTATTGCTACTTGTTTCCACTTTTTTTTTTTACATATTATTTAATACTTTTTTTTTCAACATTTTACAAGTACACAAAAAAAAAAAAACCTTTTCTTTTACTATACAAGAATGATTTAATATTATCATGACGATCTTTTTGTTTGATGAAGGGTAGGAGGTTGTTTTGATTTTAAATAATGGAGGAGGGGAGAAAAGGGATTTAGGAAAGGGTTTTACTCCTGCTTCTTTTCTTCTTCCTTGGGAGATTCAGCAGTAGTAGTAGGTTCAGCAGTAGCTTCACCGTTAGCAGCCTTAGCAGCCAAAGCAGCAGCTCTTTCGGCCTTCTTCTTTTCCTTCTTATCCTTCTTGGGATTCACTTTCTCAGCAGCCTTAGGAGAAGGATAAGCTAATTCTGTCAACTTTTGCATCTCGGGTGTATCGAATGCCTTACGCACAGGTTCCAACAACTCGTTGATGGCAGCGATAACACCGGCCTTTAAATCTCCAGGATGAACGACCTTATCGGCGAAATCTTTTTCCAAGGCTTCAAAATTATCATAGACCATATTGCCACCGTATTGTTCAGGACGAAGACAAGTAAAAGTAGCTTTTCCACCATTTAAAGTCTTGAGAGGGAAATAAACGGACTTGACAAATGAAAGGATACCGTTATCAGTAATGTTACCTTCTTCACAGAACGCCTTTTTAATCTTTTTAGACACATCCTTTGCACTATCCAAGAAATCGATTTTGGAGTCAGGATCAGAGGCTGACATTTTGGATCCGGTTAACCCAGGAACCATAGGGTTCATTAAATGTGAGCGCTTCTTGTAACCCAACAGGGGCATATACTTTTCAGCCAAGATGAAGATCTTACGTTGATCAACACCACCGAATTGTGCATCGACCTTTAAATATTCTTCATCAAGAGCTTGCATACCGGGATACAATAAACCGGATAAAAGAGGTGAAGACACTTGCTTCACAACTTCAGCACCAGCTCTCTTGGCATCGTGTTCAGTTAAAAGCGCACACAAACGGAAGTTGTCCATAGAGTATTCGGCTGATAATTCGTAAGATGAACCAATAATAAACTTGAGCTTCTCAATGGGAACACCGAGAGAGGTCAAGACTGTCTTGATCATGGCTTCGTAATAGTTGACACGGTGTCTGACAAGTTCAAGAGGTGCTTTCATGTTATCAAGGAAAGCGTGAATATCAGCTAAAAGAACACTCATCTATTTTTTAGGAAAAAAGTAAGTTTTACAGGAACCAAGTTGGTATGAAAAAAGTATATATAAAATTAATTACCTCAACACCAGCAGACAAGAAATCAGCAATTTTAGCCATAGGTACAAAGTAACCAATATGAGGTCTACCAGTAGGTGCAGTACCCCAATACATCTTGAGGTCACGCTCAGCAAGAATCTTCTTCATTTCATCGGCACCAAGAACCTCTTGAAGGTTACGAGTAATAAGTTCGTACTTTTGGTCGGGTGTAAGTGACATGATGACTTTTAGTATTAAGTAATAATATTAAAGAGAGAGGGGCGAAAAAAAAAAGAAGGGATACCCAAAAAAAAAATGAGTCATTATAGACAAGAAGTAACTTCTAAGCCACCTTTTTTTAACTTTTCGACTATTTTTCTTTCATATAATTCAATGGATTACACAAAGGCAAAGAGTTCATTAAAGCTTATAGTAGGGTGTATGAATATTAAGGTTTTGTTTATGACACATTATGATTCCTCCCCCCTTTTTTTTTCACTCTCACGCTCACTATATAATTTATGCATAATAATCCCTTTCTCTTTTTACACGCACACTTTTTTAAACATTATTTTAAACTAGAACAAAAGGTTGTATTTGTGCTATATATGAACAATATGTGAATAGTTTTTATTTGCTAGTCTTTTTTGCCTTGATTTTTTTTCAAAAGAGAGAAAAAAATACATATATATATAGTTCCCTTAACGGAGACGACGAGCTTCACGTTCGGATTCCAAAAGACAGAGGATATCGTTTTCACGAACAGGACCCTTAACGTTACGGATGATGGAACGGTTGGTATCATCCATGAATTCAACACGGACTTGAGTGACACCACCACGAGAACCGGTACGGCCGAGAACCTTGGTAACTCTAGCGAGCTTGACGGGAGTCTTGTTAGAAGAAGAATCCTACCATTTCAAAAATATTAGTATATTTAGCTTTTAAATTCAATTAGTTCCATGTGCATGTGTGCGTGTGTGTCTGTGTGCATTATATAAGGTGTCAATGCTGAAGAAAAAAAAAATTGTCGATAGGTTTTGTTCAAATTGATTTTTTAAATACATCCATCCATCTTCTAATATTACACATCCATCTATTGAGCAATCCATATATTACACCTACACACACAACACACACACATGTAACACTCTATTTGCTCACCATTGTTAATTGATTATAGAGAAGGAAGGAATCTATGAACCAACGAATTGTCTTCCCCATCTCAGCGTCTGGCGCGCCCTCCATAATTAAATGTCCGCGCAACGAGTAAGCGTCGACGTCACACGCTTCTGTATCTTATATTTTCCCTTCTTAAAAAAAAAACAATTTTTTTTTTATATTATAAATACCTTTTTTACGTGAGAAGGGAACATTATTTAACCCTTTTTCTTTTATATACTCTCTCTTTTTTTTACACACGTGTATTTTTTCTGGTTTCTTTTTTTACCTTTTTTTTTTATATACACGAAAAAAAAAATACATATATCAACTTCTATATTATACCTTTTTTTTTTTTTTTCTTGAAAAAAGAAAAAAGTTTTCCTCTTTCTCTCTCTTTTAAATAAACAATAATGGACACGCATTCAAACGAAGAAATAACTACCCGACAAAGCTCTAAACTATCTCTAGGTTCCTCACCTTCAGTATTAAGTGCCGATGAACAATTAGAAGGTGATGGACCTTTAACACCTACAGATAAAATGGAAGACGACGAAGAAGACGATGAAGAAGACGATGACGATTTATCAGCTTTAAACAGTATATTACAAGCGGGTTCACCTGGTTCACTATCGAACGAAGAAGTATCAGACGATGATTTACATACAGAACAAGACTCTGCTTCTCCACTTTCATCTGTACCTGATGATTTCCCATTATCTAGGTCCGCTTCACCAGAGTTACCAATGGTTGAACCGATGCAAACTTTGCCTGAAGAAGAAGAAGAGGACGAAGAAGAAGAAGAGGAGGAGGAGCAAGTTGAAAAGAAGAAATTACCACCTACCAGAAAGCGTAGAAATAAAGAAGATGTCTCTACTACTAGTCCAAATAAAAAAACTAAAGGTGATAAAGTACAGCAACAACTACCTGCTATAGAAGACCAAAAGTCGATTGAAGATAGTTCTATTAGAAAAAGACGCGCGTCAAGGTCCATTACAAATAATATTATTACTGAACCATTGACAAGACCCCGTAGAAGACAAAGTAGACAAGATGAACAAGTAAAAGAACAAGAAAATGAACAAGTATTAGAAGATAAGAGTAATGACGATGAAGAAGAAGAAGAAGGGGAAGAGGAAACTGAGACCAAAAATGACGATGATGAGGAAGAAGAAGGAGTAGAACAAGAAGGAGGAGGAGGAGTGAAATCAACTGAAAATAATAGAGATACTACTAGTTCTGATGATTTAAAAAAGTCTGTACTTGATACTCCAACTGAACAAAATGGTGAATGTGAAGATACAAAAATGATTGAACCGCAAGGTAATATATAATATATAACTAACTCGAAAAGTACTGACTTTTTTTATACATACAAATAGAAAACGATGATCATGATTATCAACAAAGGCATAAAGAAGCTCTCGACGCGCTTACTCATATCGAAGTAGAATTCGCGAGATTAAGAGACAAGTAAGTTTAATCTAAATACTATATTTATACGTGCATACTAAAAATAAAATAAAACTGTTTAGAATGTACGAAGAGAAAATGTCGGAATTAAATGAGGAAGCAATGATGATTGCTAATGGTACACATCCAGAGTTGGTTACTTTAATGGCAGAAATTGAAGAGAAAAAGGGGAAGCGTATTCATAGTGCAGAGGCGTGGCGAAAACATCAACACGCTAATTTTAAACAACAGTTTGAAGGGTTTGAATATCAAGCTAATATTCACTTTATAGTAAGTATATACATATTTATTTTTTTGGGGGGTAGTGCCGGTGTTAATTCCATTTTCTGTTAGTCGCAAAAGAATGCATTGAGAAGAGACTTATTAAGTAATATTAACGGTAAACGATGGAATATTGAGGATGAACGTACAAAGTTAAATGACCCTGCAAGAAGTAAGTTACACATTTTCACACTGGGATAGAAATAATAATAATTAAGGGTAAATCCATGACAACTGACATTTTTTTTTACTATTAAAAAAAAAAGGTGATCGTGTATTTCCGGATGGACGTGAAATGGTTGCACATAAAAGGGAACAAAAGGAAGAAACTGGAGAGTTACAAGATATAAAAGAAACGGTTGGATTCCCGATGGCACCGATTCCAACAGGTCTTTCTCTACAAGACGTTGAAGACGATTTAAAGATATTGGGTATTAACCGCAATTTATAGTTTCTTCATTATATATATATAATATACCCCAATTTTACTTTAAAACAAAAACCAACTACACACTTGTAACATATATACATTTTATAAACTTTGATTCATTAAACTCATTTTTTTTTTTTTTTTTTAAACTTTTAACAAAAAAAAAACCCCCACGTGCAAGGCACTAAATAAAGATTTTTTTTTTTAACTTGATATAAAACCTAGTATTTTCTTTATCTCTTCTTCTCTTCTCTTTTCTTTCTTTCTTCTTCTTCTTTATACTTACATATATACACATATAATATATATGTCACATAAATTGTCTTTACCAAGAGAATTAACGACAGAGGATGATACATTTTCAAAAGATCTTTTACGTCAATTCGATAAAAGAAGGTCTCGCTTACATTTCGAACTAGGCTTCACATCACAAGTAATGAAATACATAAAATCGTGGAGAAAATCCAATTTTAGTAATTTGACACTTTTTTTTATTTATTTTTATTTTGTGCAGGAGCCTTCACCGGAATCCAGTAGAATACTAGACTATTACGATCAAGAACCGATTCAATTAGATGACGAAATACATCAGGTACCAACCCGCCAGACGCAAGAATCAAGTCATTACAGCCAAACAACAACCAGTTACCAAAGCAACAATACAACAGGTAAAAGATCTGTATCCGCAAGTGATTTATTACGTAAATCTTCAGCCTTTTTAAAACTAAAATTCGATTCTTTAAAAAAGAATAAATCGCAAGGGGATCAGATTATTATAGACAACAACAATATAGACAATAATACATCACCAACAAAGTTACTAATGAAGACTACCATATCCATTCCATCCACAACCACCGCCACCACCACCGCCACCGCTAGAGCATCATCATTTTCTCCTGTATTAACAAATCCTCCTACCATCACTCAATATCCACCAAAACCATTAGTTTATTCACCTATAGATCCTATACCTACAAACCAGCATTCTTCTAAACCATTACTGCATCGTATTTCTATGCCTTTACTCCGTGTCTATAACGATACCGCTTCTATATCGCGTCATAGATCCATTACATCCTTTGGCAGAAGAAGAAAATCTGAGCCTGACGATCATACAAAAAGAAAATTAAGAAAACCTACCACCAAACAACAATAATATATGCCCCTAGAAAACCCCAACCCCAAAAAACCAAAAACACTCTTTCCTCTTTTATACAACTCTACACCCTTTGTTCTTTCTTTTTTTTTTCTACGTACAATATGATCTCTTTTTATATATATATATATATATATACACATGACTCTTCTCTTTTTAATATAAACATGTATACTTTTTCGTTTTCTTTTTTTTTTAATAAATATATAAAAAAAACCCTTTGCAGGGTTTCCAAAAATTGACCAGCAACTAGAATAAATTAATTACTGGTCTTTGTAATATTATATATTGGGTTCGGCATTTACTCATCAGTTGTAACCTCACTTGAGTAAGCATCTCCCCTTTGAAAAGGACAAAGAAGCAAAAAAATTAAAAAGAAAAATTTTATTTTTATTCCACCTCGCGACTGTCAAAAAAAAAAAAGCGGAGATTAAACATTGCATTACCACCTTCTGGAACTAACATCATTTCATGCCCAATACTCACGTTTCTCCAAACCGTTGCCTCTGTTCCAACATTTTTCTTTACTTTGTCGCTTTCGGACGATCCTAATCTACCCTACATACAACCCCTATGGTTCCTAAGAAAAACGAATCTGAATACATTGACATTCTTGGCTTCTACGAGGACAAAAGACTTTCTAAACATACTTTTTGAAATCTTCCTGAGATTTTTTGCAATTTCTAATCGATCTTTTAAGAAATGAATATAGTCTTCTTTCCACATAGGACCAGATACTTCCACTAGCAGCAAATCTAAGTTAAGATTACCTGCGCGAATAATACAGTCAATAGAAGATCCAGCCGATCGCTTTTCATCATCATTCTTGGCTAGGTTCTCCTCTTCTTTGCTTGCGTCGAGTTTCGTCTCACCCTATTTGAAACTTCAGAGATCGTCTTCGGTGTCAAAAGCGATGGTCATAATTCTACTGAAGTAGTCGATAATAAAAGAATATTCATTTTAACGCGCAGCTTCGGCGTTCGCCAGTTTCTATAAAATCAAAATAAAGCATGAGTACTTTGGTATAGCTAGGATCAAACGTAATTATTGAGTATAGAACATTACAATTAACGGGATTCTTGATATCCCTATCTACTATCTAGCAAAACCACAGTCTAGAGAATGGGCTTGGCCGAATCAGCGGGAAAGGAAGACCCTGTCAAGCCTGACTCTAGTCTAACATTATGAAAAAGACCTTTTTATTTTATATATTTTATCAATCAACGAATAATCGTGTTAAATCATGTGCAGTGTAAATAGAATGTATAACGGAACTTCAGCTTCTATAGTACAAAAAATCGAAAAGACTACCGTTATACTGTACCTACCTTCTATTGAATTCATTGAGCCCGTATAACTTCTGTAAACCATTAATCTCTTCTCTTCAGACGTCATATTTTTTCAATGTTGAGCATATAAAGCTCATAATAATAATAAATTTTATCCAAATAAAGATATATAATCACTATTATCACTAAAAAGCTCCTCATTATACGCAGTTCTAATTCCTTGATATATCTTGCATGATTTGTAATGTAAAAAATCTAAGTAAAGTGGCATAATACATAGTGTTGAGACTTGGATTGCGGCGCCCGCCAATTTCTTTGAAAACTTCCCACCGCCACTGCCGCCACTTTCCAAACAATTTGAAAGCAATAATATCCATTTCTTTAATTCACAAAAAATAGAGGCGTTCCACACTTGCAACGTGCCAAGCCTTTTTTTTTAGTGGAACATTTGTTTTACCGAATCAACAATTTAAAAAAGAAACACTATTATTAGCCCTTTACTCGAGGTTAACTGAACTACAGAGAGCTTGAGTTACAATGTTTGAGATATTATTTACAAGATGCGAGGACTGCTAATTTAACTTTTTAGTCAATCTAAATGTCCTTTCTTGCATGTAATTAAACTAACTTTATTCTTTTGTTTTTGTTTTTCTTATAGAAATAAATAATGCCTAGTTTTTCACAAGTAGCGCTTTCTACAGCTATGGTGATAGGTCCTGTTGTAGGATACGTTGATCAAGTAAATATATATAAAACGTGTTGTAGCAATATATACTAAAGTACCGTTTTTTTTTCTTTTTCAAAAAGTACTTTTTAATAAAGAGAAAACAATCTAGTGTTGGCTTTAATGCCATGACATGTGCCATTCTATTGTTTGCAAAGTAAGTGCCCCCCCCTTTTTTTACGCAGCGTATATATTTAGACTAACATGTTCTTAGCATTCTTCGAATATTTTTTTGGTAATACTTAGTAACAGCACAATGTAAACGAGATGACTGACACACAGTTTTATACATGTATAAAAAAAAAAGGATAGGAAAACGGTTTGACTTGACACTTTTACTTCAGTCTATAGCAATGCTTGTCGCCATGTTAATACTTTTACAAGTAGTTATTCAATATAAACCCAAAGAGAACTATTCAGTTTTATACAGCGACTTACGAAACTCGTTTTCATCCAATTCGATCGAAGAAGAATTAATAGCGGAAGAAAATGGAGTGGAGCGAGGCAGAAAACCGTGGTGGCGAAAGAGTTTTTGGAGTTGGGATCATTATTTGGATTACGTTAACTGTTTATTGGGTTTTACAACGTTGATTGCCTTCTTGTACATGCTGCTGCGTCAGTATCCAGCCTTTATTGAAACGTTGGGTGCATTAAGCTTAGGTATTGAAAGTACTTTACCTTTACCACAATGTATATCGAATTTCAAGAGTAAAACTACCAGTGGATTTAGTTTAATTGTGTTGGGATCATGGGTATATATATAACGGATTATTTTATCATGTGTCAAAAAAAAAAGTGATTTATTATATTTTATAACAGTTTTTAGGCGACGGGTTCAAGTTGTTTTACTTTATCTATACAAAGGCACCTTTACAGTTTATTATTTGTGGAGCTATTCAATTATCGATTGATTCGGTCATAGTGTTGCAATTTATCTTGTATTCTACCTACATAAAGAACAAGTTTGGTAAGAGACTACAACAACAAGACCAAGACACTCGTAAGTTCATATTGTATATGTCTTACAATGTAACACAAAACTAAGCATGATTTTATCAAATATATATAGTGTTGGAAGAACATGAATAAATATACGTGACCATCAATCATTTTTTTTTCTCTTTCTTTTCCTTCCATTATTATTGTTATTTTATTTCCATATCAAAAACCATACACTATAAAAAAAGAAAATGGGTTGTTGTTCATCGACACCTCAAGAAGAAGGAGAAGAACCACAAAGTAATATTAAATTATAGTTTTAATATATAAAATTATCCCTTCTTTTTTTTTAAACAAACCAAAAAAAAAAAAATTGATATGATAGCACTAGCAACAACAAGAACAACAGTTGTAAGACAAGAGACAAAGACAGCTTTTTCTTCTCTAGTAGACTCAGTTCATGCCGAGAAACCAAACAAAGGTTCTAGTCTCGATTCTAGTTCACATATTACACCACCACCACCCTCTTCTTCCACTACTATAAAACCGACTTGTACAATATTTATTCGACTATCAAACAATGGAAAAGACATATCCATGCAAATACCAATAGAATCACCTTATATAACAGCAGCTGGCCTTTGTAAAGATTTATTACTTCACTTGGATAACCATACTTCTTCAACTCGTGTCAAACTGATTTATTTAGGCAGAATTTTAACTGATCAGCACGTTATTGTACCCATTATGACCGATCCTGATGCTCCTTTACCTGCTCCTAAAAATTCAAAGATACACATACAAAAGGAAGGTATTATTCAAGCAATTGTATCCAACCTATCTTGATTCCTTTTCCGCCCCCCCTTTTATTCTTTTTTTTTTTTTTTTTTTTTTTTTGCTTATAAATACTTATTCCTCAGTCTCTTCATTGGCCTCTTTCATGTTTTTTATCGTATCTTAATTTACCGGAGTTTCACATCAATAGCACAGCCTTCCCAAAATGGCACTTACCGTATATGTGTGAGAATATGATGAAGCGAAAACTTTACGTATCATAGGACGATACTCATATAATCTTATTTTATTACTAAATAAACGATTTTTTTTTTTACTTATGAACTAAAAAGTTTCTTTTCATATGAATGAAGACCATGGACACCACCTTCCATTTGAGCAGCGGCAGTTCTCTTTTCAAATCTTACGTTACCATTATAAACAGAATCATGAAACTCATTGACAGATTGACACCCAATATCTTGAAGTGAATGTTGAACGCCAGTAATAAGGTAAGACGCATACTTGCGCACAGACCCTTTATCCAATACGTTACCTACGACACCTTGCGCAACCTTGACAGCATCGCCTTCCGAGAAATAACGTTTGGTGGCTGCGTTACCTTCACCTTTCGATTTAATACCCATAGCGTCAATGGATCCCATACCACGGTATCGTTTAAGACGTTGACCCTCATGGAAGAAATATTCACCTGGTGATTCGGTCGTACCTGCCAAAAGCCCGCCCATCATCACTGCACTTGCGCCAAGCGCCAAGGCCTTCACAATATGACCTACATTACCAATACCGCCATCGGCAATAGTTGGAACGCCGAATCGACGACAGAATTCAGATACACGAAATACAGCTGTAGCTTGAGGGCGACCACATGCCATTACCTCTTGCGTAATACAGATGGAACCAGATCCCATACCGATACGGATACCATCAGCACCAGCTTCGATCAAGTTGGCCGCTTGCTCTCTAGTAACGACATTACCAGCAATGACTTCAAGTTTGGGAAACGTAGACTTGATCCAACGAATCATGTCAAGCTGGTAAATGGAATTACCTTGCGATGAATCCAAGACGATAATATCAAGACCAGCATCAACCAATAATGCAAGACGGTCCTTGTCATCAGGTCGAGTACCAATAGCGGCACCTACTAAAAGTTGCTTTGAATCATCCGACTTGGAAGCTAAAGGATAGTTTTGGTTCTTTAAAAGATCAGAGCGAGATAATAAAGAAACAAGTCGGCCTTGTTCGTCAACAATGGGTAATTTTCCCTTCTTTGAAGACCGGAGAATTTCATTTGCTCTCACCAATGTGACACCTTTTTTGGCAACGACTAAATCAATACTCATAACGTCTTCAAGTAAGGTGGTATCATCTTTATGAAATTGGATATCACGAGCAGTAACAATGCCAACTAGTTTACCATTTAATGCACCGTTTTCTATTATTATTTTTGTTAAGTACGTGTTTTTAAAAAGGAATTTTTATGCTGTGTTACCTGTAATGGGAATACCACAAAACCCACGCTCAGCTTTTACTTGTTGAACATCTGCAACGGTATTTCTAGGTGAAAGTACAACTGGGTCTACAATAAACCCATTTTCAAAGGTCTTTACTTTTCTAACCATATTTGCTTGAAATTCCGGTTCACAATTATGGTGAATAATACCAATACCGCCCAATAACTGTTTTTTTTTAGGAAGTTAGTTTTTTTTTTTAATTTAAAGTTTGTGTGTATGCTTACTGCCATAGAAATAGCCATTTCGGATTCAGTCACGGTATCCATGGGAGAGGATAAAAATGGAGTGTTTAAAGTAATCTTTTTAGTAATTCTGGATTCAAGTGAGGTCTTTCTTGCATCAAAGTTGATGTAACCGGGAAGAATTAAAAAATCATTATAAGTTAAACCACCACTTAATTGATCATCCATAAGTGCTTCAACGGCCAAACCATCTTTATGCTTGTACTCTGCCAAGTATGAATTAGCCTTTGAACTATCCAGAAAAGAAGAAGACATTTTTATTTTATAAAAAAAAAGAAAAAGAAAAAATGTAATAAAGTTTTTTTTATTTTATTTTATGCTTGCAAAATTTTTGATTGGGTTTCACTTTTTTCCATACTTTTTGATGGCAGCCTTCTTTTTAGAGGATTTTACAACTTTGAATTTCTTACCGTCGTCCTTGGTAGCACGAACACCTTCAAAGCGCTTAGCATCAGGTATCAGTTTACCGGCCTTACCAGATTGTCTACGAAGAGCGTTTTGTTTTTTACTTCCACCGGCCTTACTGTTGTTCTTCTTCTTGGTATCTCTGATACCGCCTTCTGAAACGGGTATCTTACAACGTTGAATACGAATCTTTATCTTGTCACGAAACTTTTTATCTGTTAAAGCCAAAGCAGCATCAACACTTTCACGCTCCTTGAATTGAACGTATCCAAAACCTTTACCGACATTGATCTTGCTATCACGAACTGCACGTACACTTTCAATCTCACCACAAACATCAAAGAACTTCCAAAGTTCTTCTTCTTCTGCGTCAAATGGTAATCCACCCAAAAATACTGAACGTTTACGGTCGTGTTGTTTATTGTTGGAAGCTCCGTCCACACGCAAATGTTTATCCATAAATACGACGCCGTTTAATTCACAGGCTTTATCAGCTGATTCACGGGTGGCGAATACAATATAAGCATTTAATACGTCACGAGATGTATGAAGTTTACGAGAAATAAAGGCAGATTTACGATCCATTGGTTCTGAAAATGCAACTGATCTGAAACGAATAGATTCGATCTTTCCACATTCTTTGAATCTAGCTTCTAATTGCTTGTAACCCTCCTATAATAATAATACCTTTTTTTAATTTTACTGCCGCTTATAACAACAACAAAAATCATGCTTCCTTACTTTATCGATACATTCAACGGGCAAGTTACCGACAAAGACAGTTCTTAATTCCTTTTCTGCCTTTTCTTCCAAAGTTAATTCTTTCTTGGCCTTCTTGCCTGACTTTTCATCTTCATATTCTTCAGCTTTTCTCTGCACACAAACACATATTAGTTGTTTCGCTTTAGATGTATATACATATATATATATATAAAAGGTACCTTGTTTGCTTTGCTAAGTAAATCTTTAGCTTTCAAGAAACCTAAAAAGGCCTTGTTCTTATCTTGCTTTCCTAATACAGTCTTCTTCTTTTGAACATTGGCAATAACTTCTTCGGAAAGGATAGGCTTGACAGCTATTTCACTTTTACCTGCCTACATTTTGTGTTTTTAGTATTTGTTATCCGCAGATCTATAGAAAATATATAAATGTATAATGCTTACAGAGCTTTTGAACAAGTCGTCTAAATGACTGTCAACTTTAATAGGTGTAGATAATAAACCACTCATTTTGTATTTAACTGAAAACGAAAAAAAAAAAAAAATAGAAAAAAAAAAAAAGATTATTCTGTAGAAAGACAGCTTATGATCTGGCGTGACTGCATTGTGGCTTACATATTTGAACATTTCACAAAGTTCTCTCTGCTTGCATAAGCATAACAGATAATAATATTTCAGAATATGATATAGTTTTCCATAAATATGTATCGATGTTTTACTTGCAGCAAAAAAGTTCTACTAGTGATGTATTTTTGACTATAAAATATTCTTTATCTCAGCTTCGAGAAATAGTCAGACTTTTTTTCCTCCTATCTGAAGTCTTTGCACATCACACCTAAACGCAAAAATATTGGTGCGTCTAAATACAAGAATTTGCTAAAATAGACAAATGGTATCAATTAGCAGCCCTTGAAAGTACAATGAATAGGAAAAAGATCTTGGTGGCTAATATTGAAGCATCTTGTGGGCTTAGTATTACAGCGACCCAATTGTTAAGAGCAGCTGTATACGAGGATTTCGGAAGCGTACAACGTGGTTCCTGTAATAATATCACACCAATTGAAGATAAAAAACCTGCTATTATTTGATAATTTTTCAATCCGTCACTTGGAGTATTTTTAAATCCGCCATTTGATACCGTCTACTGCGGATAAGGAGAAGAAGATGCAGGAATTACAAATGTCCCCTTACTCGAAAAAAAAAGTGTCAGAAAAAGGTTTCGTAAAAACAAGTTAGAACGTCTCAGCAAAAGAGAGAGACAAAAAAAGATTACATAAATACTAGTGAACAAATGAAAAGACACGAAAAATATAATATAATTAAACCATTCAGTGTATTAAC
Organism: Helicostylum pulchrum; assembly: GCA_025677825.1. Taxonomy (NCBI): domain Eukaryota; kingdom Fungi; phylum Mucoromycota; class Mucoromycetes; order Mucorales; family Mucoraceae; genus Helicostylum; species Helicostylum pulchrum. Next base: position 257,072 of record JAIXMO010000040.1, read on the forward strand.
ATTTATGTAATATTTGCTTGTGTGCAGTTTAAAATTTAGCAAATAAATGATTAGCTACTGTGATCGTCTATTACCACACACCTTTTTTTTTTTCTTTAGCGGGTGTTGTCTAACACGAGGTTGCTTGGAGAGCTTACACAGTCCGAAACGACAGCGATAAGGTTTACACATGCTAAACTAATCTACGCTAAAGCCAGGCGCAATATATATTAGCACCTGACAGCTTGCAACACGCACGCACACCTTTTTATGTTGCTAACAGTTCATAATAAATTGTAATAACTAGAAAGTGGCATAGACCTCATTTTATGCATAATATTTAAACGTGCGGTGATTATTTTTATTTTTCTCTCCTTAACAAACTACTAAAAAGGAACACTTGACGCTTTGAAGTTTTATGCATCTATACTTGCTTTTTGAGGGGGAGGGGGGAGTTACATTTTTAGTTGTTTGGTTAGTTTTATACGTGGAGGAGAGAGAAACAACAACAACACAATATATGAAAAAAAAAACTTGCCAGGAACGTAAATACTATTTTTGTGGAGAATGCAGAGAAAAAAAAAACTCCAATTGAAAGATGTACAAAAAAAAAATATCTTTATCTGCGTTATAAGCAAAACTGCTCAAAAAAAGAACAACTTTAAACAAAAATGACGATGATTGATTGTACTTTTTTTGTTGTTGTTGCGTTTAATGAGTGAACAACAACAAAAAACGAGGGCGGAGTTCAAGTTAGAACTCCCTCATCAAATTGTACGACAAAACACAACGTTTTTATTTCGTTATTTTTGTCCTTTTTTTTTTTTTTTTTTTTTTTTCTTTTTCTTCTTCTTTATTTTAATCAACTATCTCTCTTTTTAAACAAAAAAAGAAAAAACCCCCCATTACAGTCATTTAAACTCTTTTTTCGTTGGTATTATAAACTTTCCTTTAATATAATCCAGCCAAAAAGAATACACCCCTTATTACTCTCCTTTTTACATCAAAAAGAAACAGTAAAAAAACATACACGCACACTTTTTTTTTTTTCTAAAAAAAAGAACACTCACTTTACACTCCTTTTTTTTTTATTTATAACAAACCATTTTACTTTTTTTTTTAAAAAAAAAAAGAAAGTATTATCCACTCTTCCCCTTTATTTTTTTGTTTTTTAGAAATATTTATTAAAGAATGACAATTATCAACATCACAAACAATCGAATGCGTTCCTCTGAAAAGGTAATATTAATAAGATTAAATGTGTGTGTGTGTGTGTGTGTGTACACAAATTTTTTATTTATATTATTTTTTTTATTTATTAAAAATAGGCATTGATGCAAAAATCAAGATCTGAACCTAATTGTCAAAGTACTGCTTCAGTATTTAGAAATTCACTTTATCCTAAACGTAGATCAACTGGTAATATTCAACAATCAATGAGTCAAACAACAACAACAACAACAACAACAACAACAACTGCTTCGACTAAAGTAAATATATAACAACAATAAAATAAATTAAAATTAACTAATTTAAATATAGATTTGGCGTCCACCTGGTCATTGTGAAATTCCTGATATTTTAGGCAACGCTTATTTGAAACCAAGCCCACCTGTTTCTTTTGATTTGCGTCCCACTGACATTGCCAAGCAAGTGTCCAAGGTAAAATAAGTAATATTTATATTGTACATATAACTAATACACACGCACAAAAAAAAAAAAAAAAAAAAAAGCGCCCTTGGTACCCTCCTAGCCCCAATTACCAAATTCCCAGTCCACCTCCAGTGAAACGTACAGAAAACAAATTGGAAACGAAATTAAGAAAAATCTTGCCAAAACGGGTTGCTGTTCGATCCAGTGATCCCAGCACGCGTTATACAAATTTCAAGGAAATCGGTACCGGAGTCAATGGAGCAGTCGTCAGAGCCAGCTACCGTAAGCGACCCAACGTACGTGTAGCCATCAAGCGCTGTAAATTAGATCCTGATCGTGAATACCGTGCTGCTATTATGCGTGAATTACGTATCATGGCTTCTGGTAACGATAACTTGATCAAGTTGCGTGAAGTCACCATCTGTCAAGACGATATCTGGATGACCATGGATCTAATGCGTTGTTCTGTATTTGCTGTACTCTGTCAACGTGGTATTCCTGAAGAATATACCGTTTACATGGCTTGTGAGACCTTGAAGGGTTTATCTCATTTACACACACAAGGTATCTTGCATCGTGATGTCAAGTGTGAAAATCTCTTATTAGGCTGGCACGGAGAAGTTAAATTAGGTATATCTTTATTTCTTTCTTTTTTTCTCTAGTTGATTTTTAACTAACTCGTGAATTTTACTATAATAGCCGATTTTGGATTATCTGCACGTATTGCCCGTCCAAATCATGAACGTTTAGGCACCACCAAATGGTAAAAAAAGAAAAGAAAAGAAAAGAATACTAGCTAGTATCTATTAATTGTTTACTAATTTACTTATTTATTTATAGGATGGCTCCTGAAGTAATTAGAGAAGAGTATTATAGTGAAAAGATTGACATGTGGTCTCTTGGTATTACGATTATTGAAATGATGGATCGTGTACCACCTCACTACGCAATTAAAGACGAAGAAGAATTATTTGATATCATTGCCACTGAGCCTAGCCCTACATTTACATACAGTTATCCTACCATGTATATGAGAGGTTTAGTAGCTTGGTTATTAGATGAAGAACCAGAAACAAGACCTAGTGCCCGTGATGCTCTTTTGGAAATTGAAGCTCATATTCAATCCAATTTGTTACCTTGTTCTAATGCTCAAGAAATGACTCGATTCTTGAACCGAGTTTTACCTGAATGCTAAAATTCTTTTCTTCTTATATTTCTCTGTTATGCTCAAGCCCTTTTTATTTCTCCAACCCAAAAACTATTATGTTCTAATTTTTATATGCCCTCACAAACCTTTTTTTTCTTAACCCACCTAATTGCTTTTTTATATATATATATGTGTATATATATACAATATATATGTCTGTATATTATATTCATATACAAACTTTTACCATCTTCTTCCTCCCCCCCCCCTTTTTTTTTCTCCCCCATCCTTTTTTCAATAAAGAATGATACAATAGAACGAAATTTTTGTTTGGAGTAACCCAACTAAAGAGCTGGTCACGAAAAAAAAAAATACCAATTTCAAGGTACTACACATACAACTTTTTTATTCCCACCATCCCTTTTTATTCTTCCTTTTTTTTTTCTTCATCGCTACCAATGTTTGATGATATTGAAGACTATGGTGTGTCAACACTTGGGCTTTTGTTAGCCTTCTTGTGTTGTTACGTGTTATTTGGTAAACTATTGGGCATGTACATCTTTGATAATACAGGTAGTACCGGTATGAGAAAAAGGCTAATGGTGCAAATCGTCGTTTTGGGTGACATTGGTCGTTCACCACGTATGAGATACCATGCCACTTCTTTAGCTGACTCAGGTTGTACCGTAGATTTAATCGGTTACAAAGGTAAAATAACAACAACAACAAAAAGTGATTCCCTTTATAACTAAATCCCTATCCTGTAAAATATTAGAGACAAATCCAGGTGCAAGAATTAACGTGAATCGATTTATTCGCGTTCGTCCTATTCGTCAAGCGTGGTCTGTGCCTGAAGGATGTCCCAAGGTATTTTATTTGTTATGGGCACCTTTTAAAGCCATGTTTTTATCTCTTCAATTGTTTTGGGTTATGGGATGTGTGACTCAACGCCCTGATTTTATTATTGTTCAAGTAAGTTTTTTTGTGTACGCATGTAATTCCTCGTTATTATTCTTGATCTAAAAAAAATCATTTTAGAACCCACCTTCGATTCCTACCCTTCTTATTGGGCGGTTTGTTGGTACAATGCGTAAAGCGTGGTTTATTATTGATTGGCACAACTTTGGTTACTCAATGCTTGGTATGAAATTGGGATCGAACCATCTGGTGGTACGTTTAGCCAAATGGTACGAACAGAAATACGGTAGCATTGCTTATGCACATTTAACCGTGACCGAGAAACTGCACAAGGAATTAGAGGACAATTGGAAAGTACAGGGCCAAGTCTATACGTTGAAAGATAGACCTCAAAGTGACTTTAAGCGATTGACAGTTGATAATATTCACCGTCAATTTACGTTCTCATTGAAAGTAATTGAAAATCTCGTTTTGGAAACTGACAACGGAAAAGAATTTTTAGGAGCGTACAATGATTCCCAATTGGGTACACTTTTAACTGACGCTGATGATGAAGGAATTTTGATCTGGAGACAAGATAGACCCAAATTGATCGTTTCTTCTACTTCTTGGACTGAAGATGAAGATTTCAGTGTCTTGTTAAAGTCTGTGGAATTGTATGAAGCAGAAGCAAAACCATCGGATCCTAAATTATTGTTTGTGATTACAGGGCAAGGGCCACTGAAAAAATTTTATGAAGGCAAAATCAAACAAATGAAATTGGTAAAGACACGAATTGTTACAGCTTGGTTAGAAATAAGTGATTATCCACTTTTACTCGGTAGCGCGGATTTAGGTGTATCTTTACACACTAGTTCAAGCGGTATGGATCTTCCCATGAAGATTGTGGACATGTTTGGATGTGGACTTCCTGTTTGTGCAATTAATTTTTCTTGGTAATTATAATTTGAAGAAAAGAGAGATATAAATAGAGACAAAATGTATAAATACCTGTGTAAATAACGCAATGTAATTTTTTTTTTTTTAGTTTGGATGAATTGGTACATGATGGTAAGAACGGTCTTGTTTTCGAGAACAGTCAAGATTTAGCCGAACAATATATGGTAATATAAAATGCACTCTTTATTATTTCCGCAGCGACATTTTTGACACGTTTTTTTATTTAGGAATTATTCGTCAAAAATCCCAAAAAGTTGGATACGTTAAGATCAAACGTGATAGAAGAATATAAGACAAACACGTGGCAAAATGAATACAAGCAAGTCTTGATCAAATTATTCAATCAAAGGCAATAAAAATCTTTTTTTTTTTTATACATGTATATTCCCTTTGTCCCGTCTTCCCTTTTAAAGGTATCTCGGCCTTTAAATGCCACGTTTTGATAAATCTGATAATTGCCTTCTTTAGCTCCATTTGTGGAGTATTGCTTTTCTCGGACCGCCCCCTTGCTACCCAAAAAAAAAGAAAAAAAAAATGATTAGATGTATTTTACAGCTTAAAAATCTCTCTTTTTCTTTGCTGAAAAAAAAAAAAAAATTACAATTCAGAAAGCAAGTAACAGATCAAGAACAATAAGGGTGTTGTTGTACCTGAATTTCCTTACATAATCAATCTTGTCTTGCTGCGAACACAGAAAAAAAAGAAAAATTTAACCTTTTTTTTTTTTTTTTTTTTTACTCTCTGCAAATGTGAGGTATTAAACGTATAATAAGAAAAGTGTTTATCCTGGTTCTATGGTTTCTACCTTGTACAACATCAATTCCATTGTCCGGATTGGTTTATTCCGATACAATATTATATATATAGCATTTTATACTTTATTATTGTTATTCCTTTTTCCCTTTCTTTGCCTTTTTTTTATTTTTTATAACTGTACTATACTAATTTAAAAAAAAAGGTAGTTTTTTTTTTTTTTGGAAAGCCCTCCTCCCCTCCCCCCACCCACCCAAATATAAAAAAATTACCCTCCTCCTCCCTTTTTTTTTTAATACAAGTATGGGAAATCAAGCAAGTAAAGTTATTGAAAAGACAAAAGAAAGAAAAGAACGACGCTCCAAAAACAATCGCCGTAGAAGCACCATAACTTTGGGAGGTCGATCGCACTCTTCTCTCGTCATGGCAGCTACTAAAAACATGCAAGCTAATTATGATTGGATCGATGAAAAGCAAGATCCATCTCTGATCAGTACTCCTCCAGTAACAAAGTCAAGGCGTCAATCAATTACAGAATTCTTTTCTGCCCGTAAAAAGAGTCTAGTACAAGATGATTTTAAAGAATACGATCGGCTTCAAAGACAGGTAAAATACCATTACATAAAAAGATTTGTCATGATTTTAACCTCTTTTTTTTTTCTTTCTGGTAAAGCATTACTTGTTAAAGAGTGCTCGCAAGTCAAATGTATGGGGTGTCATTGAAGATGGTATGACTATTATAGATGTAGGCACAGGAAACGGTATCTGGGCTTTAGAAATGGCTTCTGAGCAATTGAATTGTAAAGTCATTGGCTTGGATTTACGTCCTCCTGCTGAGCAACAAGGAAAACCTAAAAACTTGAATTATCAAGAGGCTGATATTACAGAAACGTGGCCATTAGAATCTGGATCAGTCGACTAGTAAAGTAGTAGTAGTAGTAGTAGTAGCAGCAGCTTATTTATATATCAATTTCAATTTGCAAAACAACTAATTCAATTTATATGTAGTATATTTCAACGTAATATGGGACAATCTATTCAAAAGGATCAGTGGCCTCATGTATTAAATGAAATGCTTCGAGTACTTCGACCTGGAGGAACAATTGAATTAGTTGAAGCTGATTTATGGCACCACAATCCAGGCCCCGTTCAAAGGGCATTTGACGAATTCTATCAACAACAATGTACTGAACTTGGATTAGACTTTGCATTTACAGAAGTTATTGAAAAGGAACTCGATGCCATTGGTTTTACTGAATTGGATCAACGTACGTTAGATGTACCTATTGGCGAATGGCCACAAGATTCAGGTAAAAAAAGAAAAAAAGTTTACACTAGTTTCCTAATTGATAACTAAATATTTTGTGTGTATGTGTAGAATTAAAGCAATTCGGATTTATCAATAAAGAAATTCAAAAAGCATACCTCAGAAATCGAAAGAGCTTTTATATATCGAAATGGGGTGTCACACCTGAAGATTATGAATTAGCAGTGCAAGAAGTAATGACCGAATTTGAAGAATATCATGGATTTTCTCGTTTCAACTGTTGGATAGCTAAAAAGCCAATCTAGATTTTTTTAATCTATTTTTTTTTTCTCCACGTTGTGTATGCTCATTTTAAATTTTAGACCTTTATGAATTATTAGAAAATTAGAACCAAACCCCAACCCCCCTTTTCTTATGCTTATATGCCCTTTTTCTCTCTTTTTTTTTTAAAAAAAAAACAAATAAAATATTTATTTTAGAAATATAGTTAAAGTTAGTCATTAGATAGTGTACATTTTTTTATATAAGTAAATAGTAGATAATATTATATGAGAAATTATTTTATCTGGAGTAAGGAGGTCGTGGTAAAGGATAATGATTGCGTTGTGGTTGCTATTATATATATATATAATTAGTCAAAAGGGTTTATATTGTTTGTATATAAAAAAGACTTACATTGGAGTAAGGTTGATATCGTGGACGAGGGTAGAAATAAGAAAGATGATCACAAGAAGATATAGGTGCCCACCTACTCTTCTTTTTTTGATGATGTTGCTGTATGTTATTATTTTGCTGCTGTATGTTGTTTTGTTGCTGTTGCTGCTGCATTTGTTGCTGTTGCATTTGTTGCTGTTGTTGCAGTTGCTTTTGTTGTTGCAGTTGCAATTGCTGTCTTTTTTTATTTTGTTCTTCTTGCAACATTAACTGTTTAAGCATTTGAAACAACCTGTGTTTCTCATCTGTTAGGCGCTTGATCTTTTCTCTAATTTCATTACTGGTTGGTAATATCTCCATGGCAACTTCTTCTGGTTCGGGCGTTACCTTTTTATCTTCGACCGGCGGTGAAGGTAAACCACCAATGTGATCATTATGATTAGGAGCTTCTCTCTTTTTTTTCTTTTGTATACATTGTTTAATTATCGCTGCTTTGATGGCATCCAAGTGTTGATTAGGTGGGAAATGAAGGACTGTATTCTCCCTTGATTCTGATTTTAATTCAATTATCGTATCTTTCATATATTTATATATAATTTAGAAAAGGAGAGGGGGGTGTCTATGTACAAAAAATGAGAAAAATTATATAAAAAAAGAAAAAGAGAAAAAAAAAAAAAAAAAAAGAGATATTGGTCATAAAAAAACACCGAAAAAAAAAATCTTTTATTCGTTGAGTTTTACCATTTTACTTGTTTAAAAAATCCGGTAAAACGTTCTTGTTCTTCTATAAAACAACCGCTTTTTTTTTTTTTGTTCCCTCTTTTTTGACAGTTGTACGTATATTTATTTGTTGTTTAATTACACGGTAATATATATATTTGACTGGTATGCTTCAACCTTCTTTTTTTTTTTTGCTCTGTTTAATTTTGGGAGAATGCTGGTTAAATCTGATCAACATTCTAAAAAAGGCAACTTTACTTTCATCTCCCCTCTCTCCCTTATCTCCCCGCAATTTATACCATCCTCCTTTTCTCTCAGCGTGGGTTGTTTATACGTTAGTAAAGAATTGGGGGCAAATAAATAGGTAATATAAAAAAAGCTTGTCAAAAAAAATATACACACATAAGTGACCTTGTTTTATTTAATACATTATGATTGGTTGTTATTTAAACTAGATTGTTCGCCTAAAATTTTGAATTTGTAATCCCTCTTCTTCCAGCAACAACAAAACTTAACAATGTCTACAGCCAATACCAAAGTACTCTCTCTTTACCGTAACTTTATTCGCCACGGCAACAAGTTCTCTTCTTACAACTTTAGAGACTATACTGCTCGTCGTTCCAGAGACGCTTTCCGTGCCAACATGACAGAAACATCTAATGAAAAAATTGCTTCCTTCATTGCAAAGGCCGAACAAGAGTTGGCTGTTGTTAAACGTCAAGCTGCTATCAGTCAAATGTATACCAATGGTGAACACTTGGTTGTCGAAGCACCAAAGTTATAGTTTAAATTATGTTATTTGTATATAATAAAGATGCAGCATAAAAAAAAAGATACATTTCTACAAAATAATAAATGATAAAACAGTACATGAAATTAGATAATGCCCCTGCTTGATGTTCTTACATGTTCAAACAAAGGGATAAGCTTTTTTTTTTTTTTCCTTTTTACACCAAGTGACTTTTTTTTTAAAAATATCACTATTTTTACGTCTATAAAAAGATGTAAACTAAACCAGTTTTATTTCTTTTCTTTTTTCCTCTTTAAATATAACAAATAATAATAAATGCTGCGTCAATCTATCCCACCACCTCATCAACAACCCCTCGAGTCTTCTTCTTCTAGTGATAAAGATGACTTGAATATCAGTAGGGCTTTACTATTAGATATCATTCAAGAAAATCATTTGTTGTATCATATGGAAAAAAGAGATCGCCCAAATAACATAATTCGTGTTTTAGTAGAACTTCATCAATTAGGAGGTAATATTTATAGATGCTTTTTTTTTGACTTTTTTTATAAAAAAAAAGGTACTAACTACGTTTACTATAGCCACTCAGGAACAGTTGTCTTTAGCGTATCACTATACTAGACTTGATACACAGCTTATCAGACCTTCTTCAAACAAGATTAATGAATCAAACTGGAAAGAGTATCTCGGAACCTCAAGGTAAATATAGCTTTGTTTTTGCTGTTAAAAACTCAGCTGACTTTTTTCTTATTTTAGTTTGTACAGCGATTATTTAGTCTTTTTTGATAATCAACTGTCTTGTTTGGGACAGCAAGAAACTTTGAACAAGTACTTTTATTCTATTCCTAATTCTATTGGCTCTCAGTTACAGCCTTTGGTTCAATTATCGTTTGGTATTGAACATAATTTACCACAAATAATAACGCAAGCATTAGCCTATTATGCTACTTCCTATTTAGACGTATCTAATATTATGGACTATTGCCAAGATCACTACTCAGCTACTACTACTAAAGGTGTTCAAAGCCAACAATCAAATATAGCAAATACCATCTTGTTTGATTTCATTGCCTCTGATCAAAGATTTGACGGTAAAATAGAAGGAAATAATACATTCCACTCTTCCGTAAAACTATTGATAAAGAGTAAATATGACCTTATCAAGACATACATGACTACATGGTGTGCTTTATCAAGCAATCTTAGTTTAGAGCAGCGTCTGGATAGTTTATTAGATACAGCTGTTACACTAACTCATAAATCATCGCGTCAACAAGGGAATTCAATCGAGCTAGATTGGTTTATGGCTGGTGGTCAATTAATTGATTCTGTGTTCGCAATCAAGAAATTAATACGTTCTATTACTAATAACGACGATGCGGCTCACTGTATTAATTTGCTGTTTTTATCTATATTATCTACTTTTGTTGTGCAAGGAAGACCAACACATAGCATACATACTGAACCTAAAATGAACTGGGAATCTTGTATATCAACAGTCATTCAATCTGCTCAACCTAAATCCATCTTGGCTCTGGTCTCTATTCTTAAAGTAACTCAACACGTTGATAATGAACCCTTGTTATACCTTGAATTAGCAAATACATTAGCCCAATTTGTACTACTTGATGGCACCTGGGTCAAAGGCGGTCTCCGTTGGTCAAAATAAAATACCTCGTATTTGTTGTCGATCTCTGTGCTACTCACGCCATGAACTGTTTATCTGCATATAATATTTTCATTTATAAACCAATAAAACACAGCACGTGCAAAAATTGAAGCCTGTCTTTTTTTGCATTGATGCATCTTATTATATACCTTCAAAAAGAAATAGTTTACTATTATTAGTCTTTTATATATATATGTATATATATACTTTTTTATATGGTCTCCTATCGTTCCGAATCTTACAACTAAATATTGACATCATATTTTTAGTACTATATGATGTTCCAGGCTTACCTAGTGCTAAATTTAAAGTTACCCCGAAATGTATATAATTTATACGTGGTTTTCATTATAAGTAGACAACACTCCAAATGCCTCCTACATCCCCGTGTCAGGATTTATCTCGCAAGAGAACTTTTCTCGGACTCCTTTATTTTAAAAAAAAGAAAAATCCACGGCATAAATCCTTAGAAAAAAAGAAACAGTTCTTTTTTTAAAAAAGAATAAAAACAGCAGCAGCGATATGCAAACGATAAAAATGACAACATCAAACACTAAAACTTGATGAATACAGGTTTCACAGCAAACTATACGATAACACTCCATGATTTATATATAAAAACGGGAGAGTCGCTATATTTAATAATAACAATAGTATTTATAGCTCTTTATAACGGCTCGCACCATATATATAAATCAAGTCCTCCCCCCCTCGTAAATACTGCAAAATGTTCCTCCTCCCCCTTTTTCATAAATTAATTCAAACTTATCTGGCCGTAATTCCGTACCCGTAGCTCGCTTTTTTAAGCAGCTGAAACCCCCGTTTAATAATCTCGATAAAAACTACGATTGGGTCTACGCTTTAAAAATTGTCACTTCATAACTGTCTGAAAAAAAAAACTTGAATCGTTCTTTTTTTTTTCCCAATTGTCTCGTTCATACACACATTGCATTCAGAATCTAGTTTCGGTTTCGTAACCCTATTTTCCTTTTACTCCGTATCATCCCTAGCACTTGATCAAAGTAGCATGCACCTTTGGCAAGGTGATAAAGTTAGTTGTAAAGACCGCTGAAAGCTGTCAAATGAGTCTAGAGGCCAGCGGTTTCGGGAGGGAATGTACAATGTATAGCATCTTGTTTACAGAAAAAAAAGGTACAGTATAATAACTACACTCTATATTATAGAAACCCCTTTAATGGTCACACAACTTTCCATCCGTTACTGCTACACTTTGATTAATTTTGTTACACACACTGTACAATGAAAAGGTGCCCCTTTTTTTTAGTTACTACTGCTGTGTAGTGCGTTCTAAATTCAGCGCTAGAAAAATCCATGTGAGATTTACAGACCACACAAAAAAGTTTAAACGGAAAAATTTAAAAGAAAACTAAGACTTAAGATTTTCGCGTGATATGCATTTTTATCTTTCATAAAACTACTATACTACATTATGTGCATGGGAATAAAATTATATTTTTTTTAATAAATACAAAAAAAAAAAAAGAGGAAAGAGGAATAATTACTATTTTTTTCTACAGCAGTAAAAAAAGAAGGGGGGGGAGGGGAGTTTTCTCTAAAGTCTAGCCTTGGCAGGATCAACCTGACTATTTGCAACTTCATAAAGTTGAGCAATAATGGCTTCGTAATGCTCCTTGGCTTGAGGACGCTTCACCTTGAAAGTAGGGGTCAAAAGATTGTTTTCAACACCGAAGGGTTCAGATTCCAAGTAGATGGCCTTGGCTTGTTCAAAACCACGCAATTCAGCCTTCTTACCAACCTTGGTCATAGCAGCAAGAATTAAGGCATTGACTTCAGGAACCTTACAGAGCTCGGCATAGCTCAACTTTTTGGCATGTACTTGAGGTAGCTTGCTAGCAACAAGAGTCTCCAAAGTCTCTGGGTCAGGCACAACAATAGCAACCAAACAACTTTGAAGAGAATCACCGTGCAAGTAAATTTGACCAATCACAGACTCCTTGACATAGATGTTCTCAATCTTTTCAGGTGCAATGTATTCACCTTGAGCCAACTTGAAGATATTCTTCTTACGATCAATAATGACAATACTACCACGCTCGTTGATCAAACCAATATCACCAGTATGGAACCACTTTTCATCATCAATAGCTTCTCTGGTCTTTTCTTCATCCTTGTAGTAACCCTTGAATACGTTAGGGCCACGAATACAGATTTCACCGCGAGGAAGAGGATCACTAGAGAGGTAGTTCATCTCAGGAACATCCAACAACTTGATTTCGTTACAAGTGAAGGGACCACCAATATGACCAGCCTTGTACTCATTAGGGTAATGAATAGTAGAGGCAGCACAAGTTTCAGTAGCACCGTAACCTTCACGGATATCACAACAGAGGGCAACACGAAGGAATTGCATAACATCCTTACCAATGGGAGCGGAACCGGTGACCATAATACGAACGTTACCACCGAGAGCTTGCTTGACCTTGTTGAAAATCAAACGATCCCAGAAGGCATGTGTGTAACCGTTACCAGCCTCAAGATTAGCCAACTTGGTAGCAATACCACGACGAGCTAAAGCACCAGTGGTACCAGGAGCGTTCACAGTAGAGGCAACAATCTTACCGTAAACACGGTTCAACAAACGAGGAACAGTAGCAAAAACAGTAGGCTTAACTGCTTGGATATCTTCAACAATAGTGTTCATGTCGCCTGCAAAATAACCTAAACGACCACCGAAACAAAGACAAAGCATGTCACACACACGACCAAAGATATGGGCAAGAGGCAAGTAGGAGATACTAACATCATCAGAAGTACCGCCCAAGTTCAAGTAACTAGCAGATAATGCTGCAACAAAGTTACCATGAGTTAACATAGCACCCTGTTCAAAAAGAAAAAAAAAACATTAATAAAAAAACACACACACACACACAAATTTTCACGTGCCAAAGCTTATTGCTTTTTTTTCCCTTATACTTTACCTTTGGCATACCAGTTGTACCACTTGTGTACATAATACAAGCTAAATCATCCGACTGAGGATAATTAAGAGTACGTCTATTCTTTTGACCCAACTCCTCAATGGCATTAAAATCAACTAAATTAATTTCCTTCTCAGCAGCCCAAGCCTTAATGATGGCACTCTTGGAGGCAACACCAGGACGAACGACTTCCTCAATGGAGTCCATGGAGATAATAGTTTTGAGATTAGGCAACTTGTGTCTCAATTTCAAGAGATCAGCAATATGGTCGCCAGAACAAACAACTGTTTCAAGTTCAGCATGATTAATAACAAACTCAACGGTGTCAGGACCCAAGGTATCGTAAAGTGCAACAGTGTAGTTGTTGTAAGAAGAACAAGCTAAATCAGTAATGGCCCATTCGGGACGGTTCACTGACCAGATACCAATAGGGATGCCTTGTGTACGAGTATCGTTCATGGTGTGGTTTAAATAGTTTAAGAGACCAGAACCAAAGTTGGTGATTCTATGGTTCACTTGACGGTATGTTTGCCAAACATAAGGACCACGTTCGCCGGTTTGCTCGTTCTTGACGGAACGAACGCCCATACAAGGACGATCCTTTGAAATATTTAAACCTACATACAGATGGTTTTTGTTAGTTGACAATTTACAGTCTCCCCTCCAAATATATATATATATTTTTTACCATTGTTAAAGATATCAACCATAGTCTTGACCTTGGGGGAAAAAGATGTCTCGACAGTACGATGACTGGAGTTACGATAGATGCCTATTGTTTTTTAAATTAGTATCTAAGGTTGCACTTAATTTTGACGTAGAGCATTTCACCATGTAAAGGTTATATGTGCTGACAAAGATGAAATAGAAAGAAAAAAGTAAGAAGGGGTTTTTTTTTTTTACCTGTTGAACCAGGAACTTTGGAACCAGGAACTTCATAAGTTTGGTTTTCTAAACTGAACTTGGCCATTTTTTTTTAAAAAAATATCTTTTTTTTAAAAATGTGGGGAAAAAAAAAGAGAGAAAAAGAAAAAGAGGAATAAAAATCCTGGAATGGGATTTTAAGTATAAAATAAGGTGTAACTGAAAAAAAAAAGATAAGTCAGCAGAATAACATTTTTTGTGTCCCCCGTGCGAATGAAACACGCTGTCACATGGAATCTATCCAACAAAAAATCTCTTTGCTGGATTTCCCACCTCTTTTTTTTTCTAAAGTCAGGTATCTTGTTTTGAATGCAAAGAAAGGTAGAGGTTGTATTATTATCTTTAAAAAAAAGAAGAGAAAGAGAGAAAAAGAGATAAATCAATTATAATCGCTTTGGTTAGTTTATAAACCCATACTTAATAAATTTCAAGCACTTGAACTACTGCTGTATGCTAATTTACCTGAGTTTTTGTCAACAACCTAATTAGAAGTATTCTAAACTAATTTGCCGAAACTCCAATCAACGCTTTGTAATCTTTACGGATTTTTATTTTATCAATAAGCGGATATATAAAAAAAAGATATACATGTATGCGTCAATAAATCATTAAAATAGAGTGTATACATAATATAATATAAGATCAGTAAGGAAACAATTGAAAGCGTAGGATGCAGATACACTTATCCCTTACCGAAACTTAATCCCAGATCTAGTATATCGCCTAGATGTAGTCTTTATAAAGATCCAGAGGATTTAAAAATTAGAATAACAGAAGTTTCTTTACTTGTAGCACTCTGTAAAACGTTAAAAACAAATGCTTAAATAAGGAGCTTACTGAAATAAAAAAAAAAAGGAGAGAGGATAAACCTGTTTTTATAGCCCGTATCTTCCAGCAATAAAAAAAGGGTAAACCGATCATGTTTTACCTTACTTATAGTAGTTTCTTCAGCTAGACTACACGACATCCTGCAAATCATTGTTTTACAGAGTATAGATCAGCACTATCTCGTTATATTTACAAATATGATTTTTATATCATTAACAAATGGGGATAGAGGATTTTAAAATAAACCTAATCTTGACATATACATAGTGCAATATGTAATCGAGTAAAATAAAGCCCTATATTTATGTATACCTACTTCTTTCTAGGGGGGTGATTGGTGCGTTAATTTACTGATCTAATTATGCCGAGGATATTGTTCGAATTGAAAGATTCTTTTTATCCCTCCTACTTACCCCAGATTATAAAAAACTCGCGCAAATTAAAAATTCTAGTTTCACAAGTAAATATATTTAGCATAATCAGAATGTTTGTTTTTTTTTGCATTGTACTTGCGAGATCTCGATTTATTGGTTGAATGCATCGAATATTTTGTATCTTTGAACACTAATAACACCCCGTATTTCTCTTTTAGGCATGTAAAAAAAGGTAGCAGTAATATCTACGTAAAAAGACTTATTTTTGCAAATCAGCTGGTTATTTCAGCATGTAATTCAAAAACTTGTTGTTAGTGGCTCACTTGAATAATAGAATTCTAGTGAAAGTACAAAATCTTTAAAAAAAAACGCTCACTATTATTCCTATTTCGTCAACTGTACCCAGCTTTGATACATACCCAAGTGACCCATTCACATATATTTATTATTCTACTTGAAATATTTCATTTACTTTACCAAGTATACTAAGAGAGGGTATTATGTTTTAATATGCACACGCTTATTTACGCTTACATACGTACATATATATATATATATGCTTACGCGAAAAGTATATTACAAAACACCTGGCATGTATAAGATATATTCCACGTACTTATATTGTAGTACAAACCTAATATCTTTAACAGTGCATATGAAAATACTGCGTAATAAGAAATATTTGGATGCACCGCTTTAAACCTTGTTAGGTATAAACAGTAGTACATCTCAAAAAAAAATTAATTTTAAAAACTTGTGTCATCTTCATTTCGAGATGGAAAAACTAATTAAACCTGGCAGAACTATATACGAGATCTTTTTTTTTTTTGCAGCGCCGATTTCTTTTTAGTGCTGTTCTACCAAAATGACGAAACATTTTCTGTCAAAATGTCACTCTATTAAGACTAACTCACCAGTATTTCAGATAATAGAAGTATACACTTTTACGCACTATGTATTAGCTATTGTTTTATTTTATTTTACATCTTATTTTACAGCGACTCACTTTCAAGCATTTTTTTGTTTATTCCTAGTGATAATATAATCTTTCTGAGGCGTTCATTTTTTAATTAAGGTGTCTTAAAGGTAAGAAAATAGTGATATATTTTATTTTTATTATTTCAAAAGCGAGTCAAAGTCATTGGTTCTGCAAGTGTAGTGACGTGCATATGTTGTCCCTCGCCACTACGTTTTAATCCCAAAGAAATGGAGGACGTATACCCTTTGTAAATTATGGAAATTATAAAAAATATATCACAACCTTGTTTAATATTGATTTCACCAGCAGGACCAGAAATACTTTCTGATGCGTCCTTTACATAAACTGATTTGTTGAATTTTAGAATATCTGTCTTTTTAAGCCTAAAGTATACTAACGTAAAAAGTAATAAGTTAAAAGGTTATATTTCGTAGTACTACTTACTAATGTCAAAGTAATCGTCATTAATCGTATCTTTCGAATTCAAATAAAATACTCGGTTTTCTTGACAAGTGCTTATTTTATCTCCCATTTTCAAAAATGGAAAAACTCTTTCTTCGTCCATTAAAGTGACTTTTGAGTCTGGTGCCTTGTTTTTAAACGTACAATTTATAGCACTATTAGTTATCTGAATGCCAGCACCATAATCTTCACTATACACATGATATAAAGTACCCACTTGAAACGCTTTATAAAAATATTTTTCTTGTAACAGTTGATTTGATAATTTCGGTATAGTATAGTGAAGTATGTCAATTCTTTTTTCATACAAAAAATAGTCGGTTTCATCGTTTAATATTTTCATAAGGATAGGTTGGAGCTGGGAATTATAGTTGAATCGTATCAGGTGAAATAGATATTGAATGTTTTTATATTTTCCAAATAGTTGTTCATTTATCAAGGAAGTAAATACGAGCGAGATAATGTCCTGTAGAACTGGTCGAAAAGAAATCTCTATGATATCGCCTACCGTTAAACAAATGCTGCAGTTACACAAAGTGCTTACATTTAAAGTGGTCGTGCCAGCTTTTTGAGCGTTTAAATTCTCGCAGAGGATCTATACCAAGTATAAATTAAAGTTTAGATAAACAGAATATTAACCGCTAACACTATTTTAGATTACTTACGTTTTTAGAAATATAGTCCTTAAAATTATTCATAAATGTTGCTCTATTTTCTAATGTGAATATACCTAGTAAGTCGTTGTCGTTATATACTTTATGCGTATTGCATAATTGAATTAAGCTGCTATCTTCTGCAATTTTGTTCCACATATTAAAGCACAAAGATTTGTATATATTTACAGTTGGAATTATTTCTTCTTGGATAATAATTGCTTCCGGATCTTCTTCATTATCTAAACCAGACTCAGTTACTACTTGGTTTAATGTTAGTTGCACATAGCCTTCATATAATTGAGCTACGACAAAAAAAGACTTGATTGGAAATTGTAGTTTGAATGATTGTTGAATTACAGGGAAGAGCTCTTCTCCCCGTGTGGCAATTCTGAGTTTTTTTAGAATTATCGTCTTTTTGTACCAGGTTACTTGCATAAATTATGTCTCTTAAATCGTCTTCAGTACTAAATAACCTCTTCAGTAATATGCTGTCTATATTAACTGCATACCCAATTTTTATATTGGAATTACTTGATGTAATCGTTGACAGCTTTCTTGATATAATTTCATTTATATAAATCCAGTAAATCAATACAAACTCTTTGATATATACCCGCTGTTGTACAGATGCCAATAAATCTTTATTCGGTTTCTCTACGTTCAATATATCTTCTATTTCATTCATCATATCCTTATGAAATTCTTCGTATTCACTATTAAAAAAAAAGGGTGGATCATTCACGAAGTATTCGTCAACAAACGCAGTAAACCTACCAAAATGTTATTTTTTTATTAGCATCAAATATATTATATATATTAATACTTACCAATTTTTGACACTTAAAGTTGTTACTTCTGAAAGTTTAAAGAACGAGCCCAGAGGGCGCAAACTACCGTTTGTCTTAGTATTTATACCTATGGATTTTTTTTCACTCATATCTTACCGTAATAAATCAGGTAAAAAGTAGTCGTGATTCCAAGTTTTTTTCGCTAAACCATTTTCATCTAAAAGTGAAAACGATAACACTGTCGACTCAAGCAAAATAACTAATTATAAACATATTAGTACCGAAATCATAAAGCATATAGTTTTGGCGTACCTATACTCATAATAGCATCAGGTTTTGACTTTAGGAATATCGAAGAAGAGACTAACGAAGGTTCTGTCAATAATATACGTGGTTTACAGTACATGTCAGAATTGTGAATTGCGTCAAACAAGTATTTAGTAGCTCCAGACATTACAGGATCATGAGGAATATAGAGAGACAGAAGAAATTTAGGCACAATATACTCAGCGCCGAAAGAAATTAGATTATAATCAAATAGATATATTGCCCAATTAATTAGACTTTTGTCTGCTTTAGTTTTATAAGAGTGTTTATCAGTAAACTTCAAAATTAAGTATTTCTTTGCAAGGTTGTTTGGGAGTAAATCTTTCCAAATAGTATACATTTTTTTACTGATTTCCATGCATATATCAAAAAGACGAATAGATTTTATAAGCGCCTCCTGGTGTTTATCAAATTCGTATATACTTGGGTCAGTAATAATAGGTTTCATTAAATAAGAAGCTTCGCCTTTATATGTCTATTAGAATAAACGGTTAGTTGATATCAACTAACTAATTCCATGCTACATGACTAACTGTATAAATAAAAATATCATTGCACAATTTTTCCATTATATTTTGAATATTTTTTTCCTGAGCATCGAAAGAGAATTTAGTTTTTATAAAATCTCCTATACAATTTTTAACATCATTTGAAGTAAGAGACATTGAAACTGAAGCCATTGTTTTTGAAAACAGCAAAGAACCAGAAAAATCGAATAGAGGATTTTTAATCGAGACCAAATCCAACTTGATCAATACTCGGTTCTCATTCATCATAATAATTCTACTAAAAATTGCATTACTTGCTATCTCAAGATAACTGCGTAAAGTAGAGTCAGTTAGATAGTAACAGATGGATTCTACATCCGAGCAAAACAAAAGCCTATCTCGGTGATCATTCTTTGATATTAACTTGGCTTGCACAAAAATAGGTCGAATAAGTACTTCTCTTATTTCTTCTTCCCATTCCGACTGAACAACAAATACGTAGTGAAGTGCACCACGATCTTTAATTACTCCTAGGTGGTTGGGATCGTCAATTATTTCCTCTACTGATATGCGAATAAAGTCTGACACCGCTGTAAACAAGAATACATCGTCTTGATCCCATTTATCTTCATCCTTTTTGAAGAGTCCGTATAATGTCTCTTCAGACACATCGATCTTTATTGAATCTTCGTATATGTCAACACTTTCACTTCCCCAACTCAAAACATTCAATTTTTGCTCATCATAGGTGATACAGCTATCACGTCTACATTTTACAAGTGGTTATTTAAAATCATTATACCTTTGAGTACTATGTACCTACTCGTTAAGCAAATAGTCGAGCCCCGTTTCTCTTGTTGAAGTAGTAGTACAGGTTATATCGATTGTAGTCTTTCTGAAATCTATATCACGGTAAAGTTTTTTTTTAAAAAAAAAAAATTATAAGTAATAATAAAACGAACCTATTCAATAAAAAAGACTACTTACTAAAAATTATACAATGCGTATGTTGATGAAGATCATATACTTCCATACTATTTTTTTAAAAAAAGGTGCGAAATGAAGAAAAAGGGGTAGATATATTCGTTTTATCAAAATCTTATAAACCAATTTCGTGTGTGTTACGTTAAACATACGGGGCA
The DNA here is from genome assembly GCA_025677825.1 of Helicostylum pulchrum. NCBI lineage: Eukaryota > Fungi > Mucoromycota > Mucoromycetes > Mucorales > Mucoraceae > Helicostylum > Helicostylum pulchrum. The sequence goes on from JAIXMO010000040.1 coordinate 277,450, forward strand.
TGAAATGTAAAGTTTATTTGTTTAAAAAATGAACTCAAAGCTGCTTTAAAGAATACAAACCAAAGAATACTTCAGGTGAAATATGCAGTTATAAATCCTACTCAAGACGATATATTCTCTTCTTTTCACATTTTTATTTTAATCAATGATAAATCAAACAACCTACACCGATAACATCGGTTATCGTAACAGCAGTGTAGCATATCGTTTAAAAAGGCAAGACAAAGTTTAAACGAAAGTGCCACTTGTTACATGTGATTAGTTCATCCATTTTTATTTGTTTATTTATTTTTGAAGTTACAAAAAAAAAAGAAGAAGATACGAATAGAACTCAACCTTAAGCATATCATACTTTATTATTAACCATCTATACATGTCTTTAGTAAAGGCTAAATAACTATAATCAAAATATTTAAAATTCTGTGCTTCGCCAATATAAACAATCATATACAAAAGTAACACTTGTTCAATTATGTGTAATTACGTTTTTAATTGATTATTGTTAGACAACAACAAAACACGAAATTGGCAGAAATAAGTGATATAGTAATCGCTCATAAAAAAAACCTCAAATGAGAGATCACCAGTAGAAAAAGGTGATTTTAGCAATTATAATGAAACAAAAAAAGCTCTCTAGACTCAAGTTGTATGATATGAAATAATCGTATGAGATAACTATACAAGAGCAAACAGTGCAATATAACCGGAATAGCCAGAGAAATTTGCACTATTATTTGGTTCGCCAGTTCAACAATCTCTGGTCATGATCAACAGTAGAAGGTGGGAATTTACCATACAATTCATCTAACAACAGTAAAAAACAGAAATTTGCCATCGCCTAGAGACAATGATAAAAAGGGGATCTATTTAATCCTCATGGTATATTATGCTACAATTTGTTTTATGTTTCTGTACTTTTTGTTTCTTTCGATAAACGAGCGCATGAAAATAAAAAATAAATGTCACATATTTTGTAGGCTTTGAACTAATTTTCAGTGGAACGTTCCTCCACTCTTCCGCCAATTTGTGTGTGCGAGAGAAAGAAGGGCAAAAGCAGAAAAGATCATATTTTTAATTAGCCACTTCCACTTTGCACGTAAATAAATAAATAAAAAGAGATTGTACGATGCATTAATATCAAATGAATTGGACAGTAAAGAGATTTTTTTTTAGAAAGGAGGATATGTTTTTTTTATTAATTCATTTCGAGGATTTGAAACAAAAAGAACGAATTTGATTCCCATTCATTTTTAAATTTGTATTAAACAAATTTACTATAAAAAGAGGTAGTAGTTAGTATAAGAAAAAGACACTATGCAAAAAATTCGGTACTTACTTGCTTCATGGCATCCTTCTTACCGTTACCCTTACGTTCAAGGATAGCAACACGGCTCTTATCCAACTTGAGGTTGGTGATAACGACCTTGGAGGGAGAGATACCGATGGGGGCAGTAGCACCGTTAACCTTCTCGCGAGAGACACGGTCAATGTGGATAACCCACTTCTTACGGTAGACTTGGACGACCTTACCTTCACGACCCTTGTAGGTACCACGGACAACCATAACTTCGTCATCCTTGCGAACAGGGATAGAACGAACGCTGTGCTTCTCACGGAGTTCCTTGGATAAAGGAGCACTCATGATCTTACGGCGAACATCGGAGGTGGCGGAGAAATGAGCCTTTCTGCTCTTACGGCGAGAAGAACTGACGTCTATTAAATAAAGGTAATTAATATAAAACTGAACACGCTCGCGTTAAGATTCGTAGATAGTTTTCCAATAGAAATGAATGAAATGTCTTTTGCTTTATTGTATTCTCCCTTCCTTCGCTTTTCTTTTTTCGAATGTTGTCTCTCTTTTTTTTTTTCAGTAATGTCAAGTTGTAGTGTCGTTATTGTTGTACATTGGATTAAAAAGAATACTTCCAAACAAAATAAATCGCTTTTTAACCAGTGTAAAAAGCTCAACGAAAAAAAGGATTTTTTTTTTCAAGTAATTTTTTTTTTTACACAAACACACATCCATATTTTTTCGGGTTCATCCATCAATCCATTTCATTCATTTCTCTCTTATGCTATCTACTGTCATCTAGAAGAATGGAGATATTTACCAGCAGAGAACTTCATCCTGTCTATATGATGAAAAAGAGGGAGTTTCTACATGTTGCCTACTTGATCATTTCTTTTGTTAGAATTTGGGCTCCACCGCCCTCACGTTTAAACATCCCCCATCACACCCTACTGAGTAAATAAAAACTTTCTACTACTTTTTTGTCCGGTCCGAACACACTTGCAGAGATGTCTTCACCAATAAAGTACTTTGAATTCGTACGCTTTAAGACCTATTTTTTTTTTTACAAGCCATTTGGTTTTACTCACTGTAAAAAAAGAAAGAACTTACCAGTCTATTTACTTGGCGTAGTACCGTGTTTACGTTAAGAAGTGTTTGTTATAGTCCCTATATGTCAGGCACTCCATTTGAAAAGTGTTATGTATGCTTAGCGGGCAGTCACGACTTAAGAATTTCACTTTTTTTTTAATAAATAAGAAATTTTCCCTTCTCTTGTCTTTTTTTATTCTTTACCAATCGCAACCCTTTATAATATTTTATTTCCATGTCATCGCTTACTTCTATTGGCATTAGTAAAGTATTTTCTAAAATCGCCAAACACAAAAACACAAAAAATAGAATAAAATAGCTTACTTTTTTTTTGTAGATAAAAACAAGAAAGGTTTCGCACCTAAAATAAACGCAAAACGTAACGTTCGTAAAGCACCTGCAGCATCGTCTAGTTCTACAACGAAAGAAAAAACGTCTCAACAAGTGAAACAAGAGCATACGGTTGACAGTCCTACTATTCAACAAAAGATAGATGAACGTATAACTACTTTAAACCGTACAATTGACGAGTCACACAGCCGACCTTCAACTATGGTGGACGAAGAAGAAATGTATATTGACAGTTCCGAGACAAACGAAGGCGGTTTAACTCAAGAAGAGATACAAATGAACGCTTTAGCTACACGAAAGAGACCCAGAATAGAGTCCTCTCCTTTACCCTTATCAGCACCTTCACCCAAGGCCCCTATTTTGGAACGACCTGATTGTGCGTTAGAGATAGATGGACGACCAATTTTAAAATTCGAACAGGTTACACCAGGACCTCCTTCCATTGCACGTAAGAGTATGTCGAGAGCATTAAAAGAAGATGAAAGTGAGCGCATTGATGCCAAGGATATGCTTGCTGCTGCACCAGCTTCTTCTGTACCTGCTTCACCTATGGCATTTGACTCACCTATTCAACGAGATCATTCTTATTCTCCCAGTCCCAGTCCCAGTGAACCACCTGCTATTATCCGACCCACAAAGAAACCCAAGCTTAAAAAACCCAAGCAAAAAGCAAAATCAGGTACAGAAATTGGTATCTCAACACCTTCATCATCTGCCGGCACCGCTACTACAACTGCAAAGCCAAAGAAAAAAGTAAATAAACCCAAATCAAGTGGAGGAACTTCTATTGGTATTGGTATTCCGGGAACATCTTCAGGAAGTACAGCTATTACAGTCGGTGTACCAGGCCCATCAACAGCAAATAACGAAGAAGAAGAAGATGATGATGATGAGATGGGTACAGGAAGACCAGGATCCAAGAAACGTAAAGGACCTAAAATCCATGATTTCCGTTTACCAGAAAATTTACGAACATTGGACGATATTAAAGAGGATCCCGTAGATGTCGAAGCGTTAGAAAAGCCCATGGCATTATTTACAAAGGATATAGACGGTATTGTTTCCAAGAACTTTAAGGAAATGGAAATTATCCGTTATGAATCGTTACGAAAATTGGAACGTGCTGCTAAAATGTCACCGGAAGAATTAGCTGCTATGAAGAAGAAGGAGTTGGAAGAAGCGGAGGAAGCTTCTAAAAAAAAGAAAATTGCGAAACAAAAAGATGAAGAAAGACGTCGTAAAGAAGCAGATGGTCATGTCTTGGCTGAATCGTAAGTAGTAGTATTTTTATATGTATGATGGGAATTGATAATTCATTATCTATTTTAAAATAGATCAAATGCGCTTCAAGTACGTCTTGTGGATGGTCAAATTGTACTTGATACAGATTCACTTACAATAGAAAGAACACAAACCGATATTGATTATGGAGATGGAGATTTGGAGGTTGTTGAAGAAAATTCATTGACTAGAAAAGTCAACAGTAATACGTATGGTAAAAAGACACAATCTAGTCGTTGGAGTGCAGCAGAGACAGAAGAATTCTATGATGTAAAGTATATATATTTAGTTTATTTATCTTGTTTTTCTAATATAAGTTTTTTTTCTCGTAGGCTATTTCTCAGTTTGGTACAGATTTTGAAATGATTTCTATGATAATGCCTGGACGTACTAGGTCTCAAATTCGTTCAAAGTTTAGTCGTGAAGAAAAACTTGAACCTGCAAAGATTACAGATTATTTAATTCGAAAGAGGAAGCCATTGGGTAAATTATCTCTTCTTCTTCTTCTTCTTCTTCTTCTTCTTCTTGATATAGTTATTAACTGACATGTCTTTTTTAGATTTGTTAAAGTATGAAAAAATGGCTGGTATTGAGCTTGAGACTGTTCCTGATGACTTTGATTCAATGCAATTAGCTTAAAAGAGTTGTGGTTTAGCGAATACCCTATTACGAGAAAATAAAGTTTTTTTTTGTTTGTCTTTCATATTTGGTAACTAATTTTTACTGTGGTTACCAGTACTACTGCATAGATATGTACCTGTACATACCCAAGCGAAAAGCTCCCAAAAGAAGAAAATCACTGGGCCAACAAAGGCTGATATTGAAAACAATACGTGCATTAATTAACCAAAGCGGTAACTTTGGCCGATTAGTTTCTTTCAAAAACGGACGGGCGTTTACCAGTGTTTCTTAGACTGAATAGTATTTTACGAAAATTTAATACTGCAGCCAAATCTCTGTTCCAGAGCCGCATTTTTTCGCTGTTGTCAGCTTCGAAGCATTGATTATTGTTACACCTATAGTGTTGCGTTAGTTACCAGTGATTAATTTACTTTTTTCTTTCTCTTACCTTAACAATCCGTGACACGCCGATCCCATCAGTTCCCGACGTACCCTGAAGACGCAAAGATTTATCGGGCCCTTGCGGTTTAAAGGCTTTCTTATTTAAAGAAACAACTTGACTCCAGATGTGGCATTTATCTGTTAAAGGTTTTTTGCTCTTCAAAATATGGTGGTTCGCTAGCTTTGCGTCCAATTTCATATAGGAAGGGATAAAAGACGTACCGATAGGGAAACAGTTGAAACTTTTTAATTTCTGCGCCTCGCATAACTGTCGAAGCTTGAAAAAAGCCTTAAAATGATCTCTAGGGCGAGCTTTCACGTCGAGGCATTCCCGTATTATGTTTTATTATTTTATTTTCAATCTTTTTTTTTTTTTGATTTCTTGATTTGTTTCGGTTTATTTGTTTTTTTCATATCCCAGTCTCAATTTAGGCACTCTTATTACACGATTTTTCTATGTAAAAAAAAAATATTTTTCGTAAGGATATTTTTTATAGTTATCTCCTTGATTTATAAACATTACTGAAAGAGAGATAGAACCCGAAAAAACCCAATAAAAAAAACTTTTTTTAAATGACAAAATATACATTATAAATTAAATACAACAGCTTTGTAACAGCTGTATAACAGCTAAATAAAACACTGTTAAGTTGATCATTATTTGATCCTGCAAAACAGGAGACATGTATAAATATTTACAAATGTATATAAAAAGGCTTTGCTGTTGTACAAGTTTTCTATTTTTAGTCGTTGTTATTTTTTCGTCTCTTCTTGGCAAAGTTGAAGAATAAAAGGAATCCGATTTGTTCTTCTTTTTCCTTTTCTTTTTTTTTTTTCAGAGAAATTTTTTTATTTAACTGTAATTATGGAAGAATCATTATATGAACCAGTACAATTGACACCAGTCAATATTGATAAAGCAGAATACGTTATATCATTAGCGTTAAAAAAGAATGGTGCTTTTAAATCAATGATACAAGTATTACGAGAAATAGAAGAGCAAATCGAAACACGACAAAAGAAGAACAAGATATTTTACCAAGTCGTTCAAGTAGTTGAAGCAAGATACAAGAGAAGAATTCAGTCAAATAAACAAGAAATTGAAAATATAAGGTCAGATATCGATTTTACTGAACAAGACGGAAACCATTTAACTATTCAACGTACCGATTTAAAGCAGCAGTTGGATGCTTACGAAGGTGAATTAAATGATATTCGTGATTATGCTGAACAAAGACGAAACAAGAAATCAAAACGAGAGCGTCAATACCATCAATTATATAATATACCCATTGTAGCTGCGCAGTACAAGAAAAAATATGTTCGTGCTCGTGACAAGAACTCGGACGCAGAAGAAAAGGTATCTGAAGTGAGAGCCATGGTAGATTCATGCCAAAGAGCCATTGGTGAACTATCAAAATCGATATCTGATTCACTTAAAAGGAGAGAAGACTTGGTAACTCAATTACAAGAACTCGGAACACAAACCACTAAAATTGAAGACTTGTTACTTAATTTACATGAAGGGTGTAAATTTTGGTCTGGTGTTGATCAATATCAATCTGATACTGCAGTAAAGGCAACAACTACGTTTATCGAAACCATTCAAAGACATGCTAAAAACCATAATACCTTTCACAAGATTATGGATCCGAATAATGATTTTATAAAGATTTTCAAGATGGCTTTATATGAATTTGGTCAAGCAGAACAGTACGCTGAAACAAGATGGGGTCAATTGCAAGTTGAATTTGATTGTGCTAAATGCAAGACGAGTTATCTTGGGTGGCCAACACCAGATAAAGTACGTATACATGATCTTTTATGTGAAGCTTGTTACAAGGAAGCTCGTACAGCAATGATTTGGGAAAAGAAGATGAAGATGGGTATGAATAGAAGTCATCAATTATTATCTCTTCCGGGTGGTTCTACGTTATCATTTTCTTCTTCTACAACTGCTACATCCACTGCGACGAATTCATCACAAGGAAGTAATAACAAGCCTGGATTCAAGAAAATGTTACAAATGTTTAAAGGTAAACGAAGAAGTAGTAGTAATAACTCCTTTACTACTACTATGGACTCTACCGACCGTAATAGTCAATTACTTCGAGCATAAAAAAAAAAGATCCCCTCCTCCCTTTTTTTTTCTTACTTAATAACAACCACATCAAACAAACAAAAAAAACAGTAGTAATCTCTTTCAATTTTTTTTTGTATATTTATGTACATAATTCAAAATTCTATAAAAAAAAAAGAAAATAATAATCTTTTTTCCCAACTTTTTTTTTTTCTTCTTCTCTAAATATCGCTTAAACTATCCTTAATAGCCTTGTAGTATTCGGGTGAAAGAGTTTTGGATAATTCTTCCTTTGTTAACCAAGCAAAATCAGTGATATCTTCACTGGGCTTAACTTGACCAGCATATACACGAGCCTTCATAAAGAAAGCCTATTATACAAACAAAATTAGCAAATCCCAATCATATAATTCCCTTTTTCGATGTCTGATTATATTACCTTTACACCGGAATCCTCTTGTCCCTTAGTAGGAGATTGCTTATAAAGTCCAATAGGTTGACGTCCAACAAACCAGGTATCCATGTCTACACCACATTCTTGCTTTAAAGTGCGTTCTGCTGCCTAAATAAAAGAGTTTAGAAAAACCCTGCGTAAAAAAGGAGGAAAATAATATGATAATGCTTTTACCTCGTGTAAATATTCGGTAGTGTCAACAGGACCTTGAGGGAATTGCCAGGGGTTAACATTATCACCAGCTCTCTTAATGACAAGGTACAGAGTTTGTTTTAATGAACGATCTAAACTCTTTTTATCGTCATTTTTATCAGCTTCAGTTACTCTGTCTAATTTCTCAGCTTTAGCCACGACAGCAAGACTTTCATTAGCCTTTTGCCAAGTAACTTGACTTTCTTGCACAGCGTCTGACAAGGAATTAGAAATATCCTTCATGGCTTCTTGACGAGCACTTTCTTCATGTTTCCAACGACGTTCAGCAACTGACCCCTTTTTGAAATAAAATTCGGAAGGTGTGCCGGTAGCTTCTTGACGTTCAAGCTTTTCACGATAGTTGAAGTAAGCTTCTTCAAAGGGGGTAGTGTCACGGGTGATTTGAGGTGTACGTGACAAAATGACAGATGCCAAAATACGGTTGTTCTTTACGATCAAAGGGCTAGCTGTGGTAGCTAAACCACGTCTAGCATTAATAATTGTACTTCTAAGCATGATCAAGGTAATTAAGTATAAAAAGAAGAATCTATAAAAAAAAAAAAAAAAATTAACAAAAAAAAAACGACTTGTTTTTTCCTGTCCCCCTTATTAAAAAATTCCAACCGGGGTTGTCAAAAATCTTTTTTGATTGGGTGTATCGAGTTTATTTCAGGCAACAATGGTGGGATCAAAAAAACTGTCATGGCAACTCGTTTCCAAGCTACGGTTTTCGGTACAGAAGTAACAGTTGAATTTTACCTAGTAACTAGAAAAAGGTGTACATTTTTTTAGCAGCAAAGTAAAATGATTCCTTCTTCTGTTCAATTACTGTTTTTGTTGTTGTTGTTGTTGTTGTTGTAATCGATCGATTACCAACAGGAACACGTGATACTATGAGTAATCATTAAAAAGAAGCATCCGACTAATAAATAGTTTAATACGCTGCTTCCCCTTTTCTTTTTTTACGGGTAATGCAAAACTAAACTCTTGTCATTGACATGGGCAAACAATAAGGTGCAACGTCAATTACATCTCCGCCTTCGCTTTGAATAAAGCAAATGCTTTCCCAGCATGAAATGCGTTTCCTAACATGAAAACATAAAAAAGTATCTCTCTCCAAATAAACTTATTGAAAAAGTATTTATTATTCTATAAAAAAAAAATCTATTTACAAATGATCATTTACACGAGTGCTTTTTTAATTTTCCATTTCCATGTTTTCGGCTTTAGCCTTCTCGGCCTTCATAGCTTGTACTCTCTTCTTGGCTTCAAGAGGAGCTAATTCGATATTTTGGTTGACAACACGAATATCATCCTCCTTCTCCAAGGCCTTGTTACCGACCATACGGTTCTTGTAGAAAGCACGTTCACGCTTGGAACGAATTTCTTGTACACGCTTCATGGCCTTGATGGTAGTTGCCATCATGTTACGATCATAACGAACAGGAACGTTACGACGCTTCTCAAACTCAAAGGTAGAATCCTATACACGACGAGAAAATATTTAAACTCGAGTCAAAGTAATATTTAAGTAGTAAATACTTACGATGACCATTTCCTTTCCACTAGCCTTTCTGAAAGCCTTGGTCCAACGAACCTTACGAGGATTACGCTTCATTTTGAAATTCTTGTGACATTTAGATCTACAGAAACGGAAAGTCTACACAGTAATAAAAATAAGGTTTTAGATCTAAAAAAGAAAAACTCGAATCCATCTATAAAGTATTACCTTGCTGTCATTACGAACGAACATGGTACCATGACCCGGGTAACAAGGTCCGGAACAGAAGTAACAACGAGTAATATGCATTGAAAAGCTAGTTTATAATCGTTACAAAAAAAAAAAAAAAAGAAAAAAAAATATTAGAAGGCATATTACAAATCAGTTGTACTGTGGCTTAGTTTTAAGGTTTTTTTTTTTTTTTTTTTTTTACTATATATCTTGGGGTTTGAGCTTTTTTTAAAAAAAAGTTTCTCTTAGTTCCGTTTCTCCTTCGTTCAAGATCTATTTAAAACAATGGATTATCAACCCGAAATTGTCGAACAATTAATGTACGTATAAACAACAACAGCAACAACACTTGTTTATATATACTAACCCTTTACTTTTTTTACATTGTAGTTTGGTAACTATTTTTTCTTACTTTTTACAAAGTAGATCGATCTATTTTTACGCCGCAGTAATTAACCTTTTTTTTTTTTTTTGTGAAAAGTGTCCCGGTTGTGGTGCCCCCACTCCCCCTAATGCGGCCAACATGTGTGTCAACTGTATCCGTAACGAAGTTGATATTACTGAAGGTATTCCCAAGCAAGCAACACTTCATTTCTGTCGTAACTGTGAGAGATACCTTCAACCACCTGGTTTATGGGTCAATGCCACCCTTGAATCTCGTGAACTATTGACGCTTTGTCTTAAAAAACTCAAGGGACTCAGTAAAGTGCGCCTGATTGATGCGGGTTTTATTTGGACAGAACCTCACAGTAAAAGAATCAAGGTCAAGTTGACCATTCAAAAGGAAGTCTTTATCAATACCATTCTTCAACAAATCTTTGAAGTCGAATATATTGTTTCAGGTCAACAGTGTGATGAATGTACTCGTTTAGCTGCTCAAAATACTTGGAAGGCTGTTGTTCAATTGCGTCAAAAGGTTGAACATAAGCGTACTTTCTTGTATCTTGAACAATTGATTCTTAAGCATAATGCTCATAAGGATACTACCAACATTAAGGAAATGAGAGACGGTATTGATTTCTATTATGGTGCTCGTAACCATGCTATCAAAATGATTGAATTTTTGTCTAATGTTGTCCCTATGAAGTAAGTATTATTATTTTTTGCGTTGTGGTTACTGTGGGTTACTAACATGTATGATTCGTTGCGTAGGTACAAGAGTAGTGAACAGCTTATTTCCAAGGATATTCACACTAGTGTCAGTAACTTTAAATTTACCTACTCTGCCGAAATCGTCCCAGTGTGTAAAGATGATCTTGTATGTATTCCCAAAAAGTTATCTCACTCTTTTGGTAACATCAACCAACTTTTGATCTGTACCCGTATCAGTGGTTCTATTCATTTATTGGACGTCAATACACTTGCTGTTGCTGATGTATCTACCACACAATACTACCGTCATCCTTTTAACCCCATGGGTAGTGCCAAGAGTATGGTTGAATTCTATGTATTGGATGTTGAGCCTTTGGGACCTGTCAACGGTAAGCGTGTATTATGTGATGTTCATGTTGCACGTATGTCCGATTTCGGTCGTAACGATGAACAGTTTATTGCACGATCTCATCTTGGCGCCATTTTGAATCCTGGTGATACAGTCATGGGTTATGATCTTGCTCGTGCCAACTTTAATAACGATGATTTTGATAAATTGGACCGTACTAACTTACCTGATGTTATCTTGGTTCGTAAATCCTTCCCTGCTCGTAGAAAGAAGACCAGACAAAGAAACTGGAAGCTTGTACAACTCGGTAAGGAAGTCGATGACATGTTACCTCGTAAGCAAGAAACTGCCAAGATTGAGAACGATATGGAACTCTTTATGCGTGATATCGAAGAAGATCCTGAATTCAGATCTACTATCAATATCTTCAAGAATGAGGCTAACGCTTCCGCTCCCGCTCCTGCTGAAACTGATGAAATGACTGATAATGATGGTTCTGATGATGAGTTCCCTGAGATTTCTTTGGAGGAAATGATGGATGAAATGGCTATTAACATGGATGGTCCCGATGATGCCGTACATGATGAGGATGAGGATATGATGCAAATGTAAAAAACACCAACAAAAAAAAGCATTAAAAAAAAACTTCATGATTACCGCACCACATAACTCTTTCTTCTTTTTCTCTCTCTCACACACACACTCTCTCTATTGTATTATTTCCATTCACTATTTCAATATTTCCCCCCCTTCCCTTTCCCCCCTTTTTCTCAAATTTAATAGAAACGAAATAAAAACTTTTTTAATAAGATACACACAATTAGTCTTTTGGCTTTGTTTGGTTGTCATCGCTTGTTGTTGTCCTCGTGATTTTTCGGGTTACTTGGTCAATTAAACCGCCTACGGCAGCTATTGGAGCGGCAACTATGCCGAATAAGGTTTTGCTTCCACCAGTTTTGGATTCACCAGCTGATGAGAAAGGTTCTTTGGTTGGATTTTCAGAGTCTGACATTTCTTTACGGTTTTTATGCTGTTAAAGAGACAGAAAAAAAGAGAAAAAAAGAGACTCGGATAGATTTTTTAAAAGTGAGAAAAAAAAATTATACGTCATCTTTGTGTCATGTATAATATGGACGGCAAATAAGAAGGGAGCAACATATTGGTTGTGATCATGAGGTTTTATTGCAGAAACAAAAATGTCTGTGTGTTCCCAATAGTTTTTTTTGGTGTGTACGTCATTTTACCTTATTTCACACACTCACACTCATCCCCCTTTTTTTCTTGTATAAATATAAACATTGTTTTTTTTTTATACAGTATTTCTTCCTTTTTTCTTTTTTTTTAAACAAAAAAAAAACTTGTAATGTACAACATGCAATTTCAACAATCGCCTTACAGTGATCATCCGACTCAATATGACCTTAGCAACGTAAACAACAACAACGATAGTAATAACAACAACAATAAAGCATTTCCGTCTCCGATAACAACCTCTTCTTTAGACTCACCTCCTAATAAATTGAACCAAATAAATTCATACATGCCTTTACCAAACTCCCCTAAATCATTTAACCGACTTCAACAGCAATATGACATGGCTTCTTATATGCCACCCAATCCAATTAAATCTACATCTAGTCCTCAACCATATTATGATTCGTCAGCACAGTCAGATACATTAGTATCACCTACCAGTCCAGACAATAGTATTATTGATGAAGAAATTGTACAGAGAAAGTAAGAAAGAATAAAAAGGGTGGGAGACAATAAAAAGTAATAACTATTTTTTTTAAAAAAAAAAGTATGCAGCATATTTTTGAGAAAAAGAGACGTAGAAGAGAATCACATAATGCTGTAGAACGTCGAAGGAGAGATAACATTAATGATCGTATTACTGAGTTAGCAACACTGTTACCTGATCGAGATGCGCTAAAGTCTAATAAAGGCACTATACTACGAAAATCAGTAGATCATATTCGTTTATTACATGATAGATTAAGACAACATCAACAACGCATTGGTGAACTTGAAAATATGTTGGAAGTCTATCGTCAACAACAACAAAACATACAGCAGCAGCAGCAACAACAGCAGCAAACAATGATACCGCCTGGCCACCCTCTGGATTTATCTGGAATGCAACCACATATGGCTAGTCATGCAACTTATCGAAGAGATGGTTCATAAGTCTTATTTTTCCCTATCTTATTATTTACCTATTATATCCTTTTTTTTTATATTATTTATGCCTTTTTCTTATTGCATGTGCAAAAAAAAACATCATTTCTCTTCTTTTTTTTTTTACATGTACTATATATATTGATATTACATACGCTTCTTCTCATTCACACTATAAAAAATTATTCTATTTAGGCACCATGGAAACACAGGTGTATCTTTTTTTTTTTAGTTGTAACAATATACAACAATTAAGTTTGATTGGTGCTTAAAAAGTGTGCGCACACAAAAAAAAAACCTGTGATCTTTTTTTTTTGTTTGTAATGACTTTTTGTATATGGAATCTCATGATTCATTTGCGTTTTTTAATACATTTTCCCTCCTTTTTTAACTTTTGGCAAAAATGGTTGATTTAAAAAAGCTTATTTTAATTTCTGCTGCGTCCTTTTTAAGACGTATATAAAGAGCCCTGACAATAATCCCTCCTTGGAACTGCGCAATATATTTGCATACACACTAATAATTCCTTCCAAAAATAGGTCTTTTCCCACCGCGCGTGTAAAATAATTATACTTACGATAAACAGTAATATGAATCTTTTAATACGTACCTGCTTTTTTTTTTCTTTGCATCAACTTGGCTCATTTGTTATCTTTAAACTACTTGGCAACACTTTTTTACTTAGTAGTAGTTAGTATATACTCTTTATACGGAATATTACTCCCGATACGTCTATCCGTGTGAATGTTAAAAAAAGAAAAAGGCTACGGTCACGCATTTTTTATTTTATTTTTGGTTTCATTATAAGTGTACAAAAAAATAATTGCGTATACTCATAAAAGAAGACCATCTTAATTCTTCTGTTCAATTCTTTTTTAAACGTGCACTAAACCAATGGAACGGTACCTGAACACATTTAAATTGAAAGGAGTGTTTCTTTTTATGAGTGTAACTGCGCCTCTAAGCACAGTCACGTAATCTAATTTTTTTTTAAAGGAGGGGGAAGAAGAAAAAAGGGTGCGTTACTGGTCAACTGTTTTCTTTCTTTGCTGTGTACACTTTTAAACAATGGCTGCTAGCGATCACCTTTGTCTTTCCAAGGGTTGTGGTAAAACCGCAACTCTTCAATGTCCTACTTGTATCAAGTTGAAAATCGAAGGTTCTTACTTTTGTTCTCAAGATTGTTTTAAATCAAACTGGGTAACTTTACAGACAATGTCAAAAACCCTCCCCCCCCCCTTTTAGTTCCTTTAACTGACAATTTCTTTTTTTAGGCTCAACACAAGTTAGCTCATAAAGCAAAAATTGAAAGTATGCTGAAACAAAAAAAAACAAGAAAGGATTTCTTTGCTGACTAAAACTCTCTTTTTTTTTTCTTTTTTTTTTCTGTTAATAGGTGAACCTCATAACCCTTTCCCCAATTATCGTTATACTGGTAACCTTAAGGCTATTTACCCTCTTTCTCCCAGACGTGAGGTTCCTGAAGGCATTATGCGTCGTAAGTGTTCTTGTACTACATCAGTTTTTTTTTTTTTTTGCTAACTCTTTTGTTCAATTTGCAAGCTGATTATTCCGAAACTAGTATTCCTACTTCTGAACAAAACGTTCGTAACAGTTCCGCTATCCAAGTCTGTAACGAAGAAGAAATTGAGGGTATGCGTAAAGTTTGTAAGGTAAGTTTACAGTCTACGAGTTTCTGGTTTCTTTTTTCCTTATCTTTTTTTTTTTTTTGCGTAGATTACAAGTGAAGTTTTAAATGTAGGTGCTGCGGCTATTCGTGCTGGTATTACTACTGACGAACTTGGTAAACAAAAAAAAAAAAACTCGAGTACAAAACTGCAATTACTAATTTATAAAATTAGATGAAATTATTCATAACGCTACTATTGAACGTGGAGCTTATCCTTCTCCTTTGAACTATTACAAGTTCCCCAAATCTGTCTGCATGTAAGTATTTAAAGCAGATACCTCTTTTTTTATGTGTACTAATAACGTCAAACTAGTTCTGTCAATGAAGTTATTTGTCACGGTATTCCCGATAAGTACACTTTGAAAGATGGAGATATTGTCAACCTTGATATTTCTTGTTTCTACAATGGTTTCCACGGTGATATGAACGCTACCTACTGTGTAGGTAACGTTGACGATAAGGGCAAGTTGTTGATCAAGACTGCTAGAGAGTGTTTAGAAAAGGCTATTGCTATGGTGAAACCTGGCATCAGATACCGTGATTTCGGCAAGGTCATTGAAGAGCATGCTAAGAAGAACGGGTTCTCTGTCGTTCGTACATTCAGTGGTCATGGTATCAACCAACTTTTCCATTGTGCTCCTAACGTACCTCATTACAGCAGTAAGTATTTCATTGTTTTAAAATTAGGTAGGTACATTGTTCCCTAATTCTTTCTGTTTTAGACAATAAGGCTGTTGGTATTATTAAACCTGGTCATTGTTTCACTATTGAACCTATGATTTGTGAAGGTGGTTGGAGAGACGAGATCTGGCCCGATAACTGGACCGCTGTTACTTGTGATGGCAAGCGTTCTGCTCAATTTGAACACACTTTGCTTGTAACTGAAACAGGTTGCGAAATTTTGACTAAATAGATCTCATCTCATTCTTTTTTTTAATATACACGTCCTTTTTTTTAAATATTTTCCCTGCTCTGAAATTGAAATGTTGTTACTATTACGCCGCAAAATTAATAAAAAACAGCGATTATTTCCCCGGAACGAAAATAACAAATGGAGAAACATAATAATCATATGCTAAACATGTAAAGTTAACTAGCATTGACCAAACGTCCTAACTAAATATATAACAAATAAATACTATTTTTTTATGTTTTATTATTAGGTTCAGATTATGATATGTTTGTTTTAAACAGTTCGTACATGTATTTTTCTTGTACTGTAGTTTTAAAAAGAAAAGCTCCTATTTGAATCCGGGAAATATTCTTCAATTTTAACAGCCAAAGAAACTTTGTTCGCAAAGTAGTTTAATATCGTAAGCATCTGTACCGACAACAGGCGATTTGTAAGGTGCAGGTGGTGCAACGTTTGGTAAATTAGTCGAGGACCTTTGTAAAGTATGATGGCGTTTATAAATCGGTGTAGATGCCTCTTCTTCTTCTTTCAAGTCTTTAACTGCTTTAACTAATAAAATAAATTAGTTTTTTACGTTTAATCGCTTTTTGTAAAAACTTACGACTTGTATCAATTGGTCGAAGTGCTGTCCGAGGGTGTGGTACCGTTTTTTCCAACTTAATGGCAGTATTTGATACACTTCGTTCCAGCTATAAAACAAAATAAAACGTTAAACTTTGATGCGTTTAAACTTTTTTTTTTTTTGGGAACTAACATGCTTGGGACTTTCAGGCTTACAAACGAGTCCTTTTGCATTACGAATCATTTTCATGCACTTTGATTTAAAGTCAGAATCGGTTTTTCGAAATGTGGTTTCCATAGCAAAATGAGAAGGATGTTCCAACATGGGACTAGAAAAGATGTCTTGTTGTGTGGTAGGTTCAGTTTGTACTGGCTGGATAAATTCTGCTGGTACAGTATCTCCTTGTGTTGCTGGTGGTGGTGGCGGTGGTGTTCTGGTTCGATTAGACTTGGGTGGTAGAGGAGAAGAATGTAGGCCCATCGTAACAGGAGACTCTGTCAGCATAGCTTGTTCTTCTTCTTCTTCTTCTGCAGCCAAGAATTCAGCCGGAGGAGAGAAATCAATACCAGCTTGAATGTGAGGAGGTTGATACATGGCCAAGGACGAGGCACTGTCTCGCATCATGTCTTGATCAAAATAACTGTCGTCAGTAGCTTCGGGTACAGTCTCAATAATAACGTCGTTATCATGTAGTTCAAATGAGGTAGGGTTCTCATGCAATACCAGTGCATTTTGGTCATTAGGTGTATACGTGTCTACAATTAAGGTGTATTCTTCGTCAGTATCAAACTCTTTAGACTCAAAGTTGTCTAGTGACGTGTCGTTTGACCTGGCACTACTAGAGTCTTCGTCTACAGTTAATAGTCCAATTACTGGGTCTCCTCCTCCTCCTCCATACTGTGAGTTGTTATTTTTAAGAGGACTGAAAGGTAAAGTAGGTGACAGGACCTGTTCTGTGGAGACAACATGCTCGTCCTTTTTCGAATTACGTTGTTGCGAACCAGGTAAAAAAGGCGCCAAAATCTTTTGCAATGGCATTTAGAAAATAGTTAAACTTTTTAAGCAAAAAGGAAATGAATAAGTGTAGTTTAACATTTGCAATTTATATAGACATTGTAACTTTGTTTGTAGGAAAATTAAAACTTTAATGGCCGTTGAAACAAGAAACGGTTATAACCTTAATTTTATTATCAGTTCGAAATATAGCGCCATCAAAAAAAAAAATTCGACCAAACAAATAAAAAGAAGGTTAAAGATTTACAGCGAGGAAAAGAAGGAAATAACAAATGTTTGTTGAAATATATGCAAAAAAAAAAAAAAAAAAAAAAAAAAAAAGAAGTTATTATACAGATATAAAAAAACTACAACATTTATTAAAAAAAGAAGATTTAAGCATCCTTGACCTTCTTGGTACCACGGAGGAGACCAGTACGACGAGCAGCAATCAAACCGACCTTTTGACCAGCAGGAGAATCACGGGCCATAGTAGAAGCCTTACCAATATGTTGATGGTTACCACCACCATGAGGATGGTCAACGGGGTTCATAGCAACACCACGAGTCTTGGGCCAAGAGTTACGCTTGACTCTGTACTTGTGGAAAGCACGACCAGCCTTCAAGAGGGGCTTGTCAATACGTCCACCACCGGCAATGATACCAATAACAGCACGAGAGGTAGAGGGAATGACCTTCTTGGAACCAGAGGGAAGACGAATACGGGTCTTACCATCATCACCGTGACCAATAACAGTAGCATAGTTACCGGAAGTACGGGCAATAGATCCACGATCTCCAACCTTCTCTTCAACGTTACAGATAACGGTACCTTCGGGCATAGAGGCCAAAGGCAAGACGTTACCAATGTTCAAGGTAGCCTTCTTACCGGCATAAATGAATTGACCAGTGTACATACCTTCAGTGGCAATGAAGGTTTCGGTACGGAGCTTGTACCTATTATTTTTTTTGTTTTGTTAGTAATCTCTTCCATCGCATTGTCATCCAAATTTTCTCTCTCTCTCTCTCTTTTAATAGCGTAAGTCATCCTCTTTCGAAATCTACTCCTTTCTCTTAAACTATAAAAAAAAAATGTGTACGTACTTATAAGGATCGCGGAAAACAACCTAAATTCAATAAATAAATAAAAGTCAGTATACCAAATTACTTTTTTTCTGCGTTTATATATAGTATTTTTTTACCTTGGCAAGAGGAGCACCTCTTCCGGGGTCATGGATGATATCCTTAACGATACCACGAACATAACCATGACGTTCAGCGAAATCGAAAACTCTGAGCTTGGCGGCACCCTTACGGCCAACGGTGTGGGAGCGGAAAATACTTCCGGCACCCTTTCTTTGAGCACGAATGACACGACCCATTGTTTTTAATAACTAATTTCACAAAAAAAAAAAACGAATCAGTTTTTAATGTCCAAGTGTTTTTTTGCATATTTATCCGTTTATTTCCAATCATTATCATTTTTTTTTTATATTTTTTTTTCATGTCAGGTCGTATTTTGGTAATCGATCCATCCTGTTTCCCCTCCATGATCAATGATGGAAATAAATAGATACATTTGGATTGGTTGTACTAACGTAGAAGAAAAGAGACGGTTCATCATTTCGCAATAGTCTGTCGCTTTTTTTTCGGTTTGCGCCTTTGCTATGTTGCCCGGACTGATCTATCCACAATTCCTCACTTCAAAAACCTCCCAAACTCTAAAAAAAAAACACCCACTTTGTTTGACCTTATTAGTCCGGTCCGGAGTAGGGCTCTGAATCACGATTATTGAAATCTCAAAAAGCTTATTTTATCACGGCCAAAATAGTAACCACAGTGAGATAAGTTAATGCAAATTGATGATACAAGAGAGTATTTAAATTGATGGCGGTCTAAATGCCTTTTTGTTTATAATTTTATTGTCTAAATATAATGGGTCTTAATTTCTTCTCCCTTTTTAATATCCTTTGTTGCAGTAACTACGAGCTCGTTGGTATTATCCTTGAATGTAACAGAAATGTTGGCACTCTCTAACTCTGATCGCACAATATAAGAAGAGATCTTGTAGATGGCACTACCTAATTCCTTTTTCTCGCTATCTAACACACGAACAGGCTCAGTAGATGTCTATAAAAACGAATAAACATGAGTATACATACATTTTATCCCATTTCATTTTAATGGTTTTTTTACCTCGACACCTTCTTCCTCGGCTGTAGGGATTTGGAACGAGTTTTCGTTCAATTTACCCTTTAATAAAAGATAAATCTCATCATTTAAAAATTCGTCGATTCCAGGTACTTTAGTAGCCAAAAGTTCTTTAATCATAGCAGCCTCCTTTACAGATTGTTCAGTGGGTTCCATAGTAGGACCGCTCTTAAATCTCTCGATATGATCCCAAGCGCTGTAAGGAGAAGCGGCCTTACCCAACTTTGTCTTTTCAACTTCCTCTGCTACCATGCCAGATAAGAACTGAGCAATCATTTGAGGGTATTTCAAATTATTTTCTCTGCTAAAATCTAAAAATTTGGATGCTGAGTTGGGGTCAGTGCTTAATTTGTTGTTGGTACATAAGAACTGATGGTATTGTTGAGATGCTGTCTTTTCACAATCTTGGCTACAGAACAAAACTTGGTCACAGTTGGTACATTCGATCTTGGTCTCTGGCAAGCTCTTCATACAGTAATTACAATATTTGCCCTTTTTTTTTTATCGAATTAAAAAAAAATTGCAACTAAGTGTTCCCTTTGTTTAAAAAACTTACCTCTAATACAGGACAAAGTGCCGAGATCAATGGGAGTTCGTTGTAGATAACATCACCAGCGTTAAAATCTTTGTTGGCAGTTAATCCATGAATGGGCTTATCAGCTTCTACAGATAATTCAGTGAACTTGACACCTGTTTCAGCAGGAGGGAAATGTTCGTAGAATTCAGTTTGACGCTTTTGTTGCTATTAAAAAAAAAATGTCAGTGTAAACATGAGAACAAAGAAAAAAGAAAGAAAAAATTACCTCAAGAGCCATAAGGTTAACAATAATACGGAAAACCTTTTCAGGTAAAGTCTTTTGATAGATCATAATAAGTTCCAAAGGAGCAGGATAGATCTTGAGAGCCTTATAAAAATGCTCTACACTTTCATCATAAAATTCTTCACCCTGGGCGCAAAGCCCCTCACCAATTGATACCTTGTCCATAAAATAGGCTTCTTTTTCCTCTGGTGCTTCAGGGAAAGTCTCTTGTGCAACAGCTTCCAGTACTTTTTGAATTAATGCCTCTACAGTCACCAATTCTTTTTCTTGGGTTTCCTTTACAACCTTTGTGGCCTTCTTACGTTCACGCTCTATAAAAAATTAAAAAAAAAGCTGCGTTAGGATAATAGAAAATAATACATATTTTTTGTACGTATAAACCACTTCTTACTCAACTGTTTCTTAAAGTCGGGATCAGTTCTACGTTTTTGATCGAAATAAACCAAGTAACCGATACCGAAAGTTGCTACGATAGCGGTAGAAATAAGAGCGATAGTTGAAGCTTTTACTGCCATATTGTTGTACTTTGTCTTTTTTTTAAAGAAAAAGAAATAAAGTAGTAAAAAAGAAATATTTTTTAGCCCTTTTTTTATTTGTTTTTTACCCTTGGCTTTTGGTAGACCGAACGGAAGTTAAATCAATAACATTTTGCATTATTGTGGGGGGTGCATACATGAGTCAAAAATAAAAGAGAAAATTACTCTTTGTATATCGAACAAATCTATTCAAACTACTTTTTCGTTTATTTTTGCCGTATGTTCATCTCGCTGTGAAGCTTTTGCTAGCGTAAAAACCTACAATATTCTAGTTGTTTCTTTTACCAAACGTCAAAAAAGAGACCTATATGTATACTAGCCACTGTGATGACCGGTAATCCTTTTGGATGTGAAATTGGTATACTACATTAAACTTTTTTTTTTTTTTTTTTTTTTTGTTATCAAGCACTATTGAAAAAAATGTTTAAACGTGTACGTAAAGAGTTAGAAAAGCAGCATATTGAAGAAAGAGAGATCGATGCCGATGACGACGAGGAAAGACTCGCTGGTGTCTTCTCCGATTCTGGTTCAGACAGTGATACTGATAACTCTGACGATGAACAAACCAAAAGACATAAAAGAAAAGCTCGTAAAGCATTAATTCGTACTGTCAACAAAATGGCCAAGTTACAAGGTTCCGGTGACGAGGAAGTCTCTGATGAAGACGAGGAAGATGTAGACTCTGAAGAAGACGAAGAAGAAGCAGAGGGAGATATGGAGGAAGTAGACGAAGAGGATGAACATGTCGATACATTTACTTGTGATGTTTGCCCCGAAAAGAAACTTAAAAATGTTGACCAAGTGAACGTTCACTTGAAAAGTAAAGATCATATCAGAAGAGTTAGATATTTAGAAAAGCATGGTTCTCTTCCTGGACCTGAAGAGGATGAAGAAGAATTACCTGAAGAGTTGAAGGAAAAGATTGCTGCCAAGAAGGCAAAGGCTGAAGCTGAAAAGGCTGCTAAAGCAAAGGCTTTGGAAGAAAAGAAAAAGGCAAAGGTCATGAGTGCCAAGGAAAAGGCAAAGGCACACCGTAAATTAGTAAAGCAAAGAAAGTGGGAACGCGAGCAATCAGCAAAGCAAGCTGCTGCTAAGGAAGACGCACCCAAGGAGGAGGAGGCACCTAAAGAAGTAGAAGCAGCTCCCAAGGAAGAAGAAGCCCCCAAAAAGCAAGAACAAAAGAAGGCACCTGTCAAGAAGAATGCCAAAAAGGTTACCAAAGCTGGTAAAAAATAAATAGACCTGTATTATATATAGTTTTGACACACAAAACTTTTTTAAATCCTTCATATAATTTTATATATTTTTTTTTTTTTCACTCTCTTTCTCTTTCTCGTTCATACCAATCATATAATAAAAGTATATAATACAATTTTGTTTTGTTTATTTATTCGTTTTATTTATGTTTTAAAAAAGGGGGGATAGTAAACCTTACATTAAGGTAGAAGAGTTAAGACCACCTTCAATATCGGCAACAACCATCTCAGTAACCAATTCATCGAAAGTAACCTTACGCTTCCAGTTCAAAATGGTGTTAGCCTTGGTAGGGTCGCCCAATAAGAGCTCTACTTCAGCAGGACGGAAGTACTTGGGATCGATACGAACACGAATCTTACCAGTCTCTGAATCTTTGCCTACTTCCTCAACACCCTCACCTTCCCAAACGATAGTACGACCTGTAACTCTGAAAGCCTTTTCGATGAAGCTTCTGACAGTATGAGTTTCACCAGTAGCCAAAACGAAATCATCGGGCTTATCCTGTTGTAACATGAGCCACATACCTTCAACATAATCACGAGCATGTCCCCAATCACGCTTAGCATCGATATTACCGAGGTAAAGACAGTCTTGACGACCTAAATGAATATCTGCAACAGCACGAGTAATCTTACGGGTAACAAAGGTACGGCCACGACGAGGAGATTCGTGGTTGAAAAGAATACCGTTAGAGGTATACATATCGTAAGATTCACGATAGTTGACAGTGATCCAGTAAGCGTAAAGCTTAGCGACACCATAGGGGGAACGAGGGTAGAAGGGAGTGGTTTCCTTTTGAGGAGTCTCGGCAACCTTACCGTAAAGTTCGGAAGTAGAAGCTTGATAGAAACGTGTACGATCGCCTAAACCACAAGTACGAATAGCGTCTAATAAACGAAGTGTACCAAGAGCATCAACATCACCGGTATATTCTGACATATCGAAAGAAACCTTGACGTGAGATTGAGCAGCTAAGTTGTAAATCTCGGTAGGTTGAACTTTAGAAATAATATGAACTAAACATGTTGAATCGGTTAAATCACCATAGTGAAGGAAGAATTTAACACCTACAAGAAAAAAAAACACCGCGCGATTTAGTAAAACACAAAGATAATTATTTGTTTTACTCTGTATTACCAGTTTCATGTCTATCTCTGTAAATATGTTCAATACGGCCTGTATTGAAAGATGATGAACGACGAATAATACCGTGTACTTCATAACCCT
The DNA here is from genome assembly GCA_025677825.1 of Helicostylum pulchrum. NCBI lineage: Eukaryota > Fungi > Mucoromycota > Mucoromycetes > Mucorales > Mucoraceae > Helicostylum > Helicostylum pulchrum. The sequence goes on from JAIXMO010000040.1 coordinate 300,811, forward strand.
TTTCTAATAAAAATTCCACTAAATAGGAACCATCTTGACCGGTAACACCTGTCAATTTTTTTTTGTGTAAGTATGAAATGAAGAAAGAAGAAAAAAAAACGAAACGAGATGAAGAAAAAAATTTAAAAAAAACTTTTTTTTTTCTATACTCATTGCCATCTCGTTTCGTGTACTTTTTTTTTAATATGTGAATAACTTACCAGTGACGAGGGCTACTTTACGAGCTCTGTATTCTTCGAGAGACAAAGAAGAAAATTCGGTACTAATTCCAACAATAGACATTATTTGATTTTTTTTCGAGGTATCTACATTTATAAATAAAGCTTTAATAAAATGTTTCCCTTTTCAATATGTTTTATTAGATATTTACAAAATATTTAAAAAAAAAAGGGTAAAGAAGTGGGAAATATTTTTTCTTTTTGATTGTCTTATTTATAGATTATTTTTTATTTATTTCAGCGACTTTTTTTTCCTGAAAATTAACCAATCAAAAAAAAAAAAATTCATATTATAAAAATAAAAAAAAAAAATAAAAAAAAAACCAGTGTTTAACAAAGTAGTGATCGAATACTCATTTCCATTTTTTGATTACTTGTAGAAGGACTTTCGCTGGTTGTTGGACCTGATATACTACGCCTTGCCTTATTACTATTTGCAGCCGCAGAAGCTGCTGCATTTAACGAACTACTTGACGTTTGCAAAAAGTACTGTTGTGTCGGGTGTGTAACTGTAGGACGATCTGTTGTCCTTAACCTTAGAGAAGAGACAGGCACCGCAACCGAAGATGAAGGTCCAGCCGTTGAATACGAAGCAGAAGGAGGAAATCGGCTCAAGAAACTACTATTATAATGTTTTGTGTTGCTGCTGCTGCTGCTGCTGCTGCTGTTGTTGTGTTGTTGTTGTGTCGTGATCGGCGCTATATTGAATTTAGGTGATGAACAAGGTGGTATAATCGACATTTGTGAGAATTTAGTGGTGGCCGACAGCGGTTTATGGTCTTTACGCGTGTGGCTAAATAGCGATCTACCGTTGTTATATTTTTTAAACATGTCTAGCTTAGTATAGTTATTATTATTAGTGGCGGTAGCGCTACTAGTAGCAGCAGCAGCTGTAACTGTTGCACCAGTAGCATTACTATAAGCCATATTAGGAGAAGATGGAGATAATGGCGACATTGGCGAAAACACGGCAATTGGCTCTATATTTTGATAATACGGTTCTGTCTTATTAGATAATTCATCAAGGGACAGGGCTGAAGATGTTACGGATGGAGGAGGAACAATAACCTCGTATTCATGCTTTCTAAACTGAGCTACAATGTACTGCTTGGAGAAACTGGTGATATCATACAAGTCTGCACCAAGTCCACCTCCGATGTAGACTACGACCTTGTACAGTTCATATTCGCCGCATCGTTTTTTTATATGGATCGAATCTGAAAATGACCTTGATCCGTTGGCTATAACACTTAATATGGTTTGGTCCGTATTACTAAACAATAAAGACGTGGTTCTTTCAGTAGGTGGTAGAGGAACAGTAGTAGACGCAGTATGCTTTATCGTGTCCATTGCGTTATCTAATAAAAGTCTATGAAGTCGTGCTAAACGATCTGAATCTTTGGGTGAAATAAAATCATAGAATGATCGATGGGCTAGTTCTTGAGGGTAATAACCCCAGCATTTAATAGTATCGTTGGACACTTTGGCGCAACATACTTCCATGGACATAATGATGGTTAAGTTTTCGTCGACAATACTATCGTTCTTGGGTTCAAAATTGGCAATGGTATTATTATTATTATTGCCATTATTTAATAGAATCGGATTAGTAATATTACTATAATCAAAAATCGTGTGTTGTTGTTGCGGCTGTTGTTGCTGTTGCGGTGGTAAAAGAATAGATGAAAGTTGTGTGGTTGGTAATGCATCTAGCAACATATTATTGGTATTGTAATCATAAGCCAAATGAATATTTGGGATGTCTTGTTGGTTATTCGTGTCTTGTAGCGACTGGAAAGATTCTATAGGTTCATGAATAAACGAAATAGCTGGTGGACGTTTCACAATGTTGTTTAGCTTTCCTTTAAACGGTGGTGCTTGAATATTCGATACGATATTTCTATTACTTGAATGACTCGCTGAAATAGAAGGTGTTTGTATAGTTCCGTATAAAATTTTGTAGCTGTGTTCATTTGATGAATACACTTTCTTATCTCGGAGCTTTGGTCGTCCTCTTTTTTTATGTTGCATATCTTGACATGTGTCGGCTTTTTTTAAGGTGATACATCTTTGACATGGCCGAGATACTAGGAGTTATACAAACGTGTTAACTTTTTTAGATAAAAATATATATATGTACATACTCACCGTCGCATGCTAAATGTGCTATTTTACAATTCGAGCCTATACATGTAACTTAATTTTTTTTTTTTGCAGAAGTCAATTATTTGTATACGTACAAGCGCTTGGAACGTGTGTTTTATATCCGCGTTTGGCTGGTGATGTAGTTGTCTTTGTCGTTTCAGGTTGGGCTTTTGGAACTGTCGTTATGATTGTACAATTGTCCGATTTTCCTCGAGAAATACAACTCGAGCAAGGTGTGGTGGCTATTTAACGTTAATATTATATACTTCTTTTTTTTTCGGTTGTTGTAACTTACAGTTACAGTTAAGCTGGTCTTTTTTACAGTTTTCGC